>KZ345454.1:28459-39472 GCA_002352805.1 Teladorsagia circumcincta
GATAAAGCAGTATTTTCTCGTAGCTCGACATTCCCTCAACATCCATCACTTTAGGGAACTAACATGGCCTAGCGGCCGAATTAGCTTTGGAAAATTAATCGAATGTTGTGCTGCTTACTATCAACACTTAGCGTAAACAGCTACCATGTTTCGGATTTCGAAAGTGTTTAGCGGTCGAGCAACTGCTTATGCCGCTGATACTAAAACGGGAAACTAATACACAGCATCCCCACAAACATCGACCATCTTAGGAAGCGCGGACTTATTAGCGGTCAAAAGGATCTCAAACTTGATGACGATTGCAAGTAAAACCATAGGCTTTTCTTATCAAACGTCTGAATAGCAACTTCTTGTCTCATCAGTTTTGAAGTTAGCTCTCTGGTGACTTTTGCCTCTCATTACTTATTATCAGCTGTTGTCAATTTTTGTCACCCACCAAATATGCTAACGTCCCACCTCCTAGTACATATCCAAAAAGTAAAGCCTCACTGCTGCTGAGGCGTGCGCTACGACATTCACGACATCTGCGTTCTAGCGCCCCTTATCAGTCCTTATCAGTTGTTATCACTTTGTCAACCACCAAACATGCTCTTGTCCCACCCGCTACAACATATCCAAAAAGCAGCGCCTCACTGCTGCTGGGCCGCGTGCTATGAATTTCGTGACAAACAGACACACACACAGACACACACACACGCACAGACATACTTAGCGAATTATATATAGTAGGATGAAGCTGTGCTCGTTCAAATTGTGGTAGCCTGCTAAAGTACCAAACTTCAGTACTAGAGCAAATATTATTCACTACATGGGCATTTTTGATACACCCACTTCAGGCCAATGTCAGATTTTGCGAATCGCTCGATTCGCAATGTGTCATCGACCTTAGAAAGTATTTCAAGTGACCATGGAAACTACGTTTTTTTCGAGAAGGATTCGCACCAATGTGGAAAAAATCGGTGTAGCGACCAAAGTGGATGCTATATCCAGATTTTGGAATTTAATTTTATCTGTAGACAAAATTTCCAATCTGTGTTACTCAGCTATTAGTTACGTATCTAACAAATGTTACAACCGCTCAAATTATTTCTAATATTTTCCTTCTCGTCCATCATATTCTGTGCATTTTAGGGGACTTTGTTGTACCAACTGGGAACCAAAGTCAAACCGCAGTGTGTGAATCATATGCCATTACTGGTTGGATATATTATCACTGGTGGGATCAGAAGTGAGGCCCAGGCAAGTTCTTTCGGTATCTCCATTTTATCAGAAGGATCTTTCAATCATTTTCTTGATCAAGTTATGATTTCTTTTGTAACACGGTTCTGTTATATCTTGCTAAACCTTTCTAGTGTAAGCATTCGTCACATATTGATGCAGAAATGAAGGACCATTCCAATTCAGCAGCGTTCTCATCTTCACTGTCCTGTTGTCCTCCCTCTATTATTAATCGTTCCCTTGTTTCAGTCTGCATTTATATTTGCTTTTTCCATCAGCTGTTGCCGTCGCTTTCTGTTCAATCTGTCTACCTCTTCCAATTTCGTTTTGTGTTCTTCTTTATCGTTTCTACATGCTTTTATATACACTCCCTCCATGCTAGTTTTTCGTCCGTTAACGTCTTCCTTCGAATCCTTCCCCTTGATTTGCGGTTTTCCTTTATGAATGGTTGTTTCGGAGCGGTCTAGCATTTTTTTGAGTTTTTACCTTTTGGAGACCCAGGTAGAACTGTAACATCATAAGTGGGAATCCATTAGCAAATGAATCATTTAATGTTATCTGTACGGCGAATGAGTTTTCGCAATGTAGATCTCTTTCTAACATAAACTGATCATGAAAGTCATCTAAGAAGTGCAACATCCTCACGTAGCGTTTTTTGCGTGATCTGAAGCCGCGTGCTAGAAACGAAGAACTCTTGTTCATTTTCATCGAATAGCCCTCTGGATGCCAAATAATGAATACTAGGTATATTCTATTTTCGTCGTGACATCTCGGGTTGACGATCCAGATTAGCGCTGTCGGCAGAACGGCCATTATTTCTGTGGTAGGGGCCATCAGTAGCCTTTTTGAGAAAGTGTGACGCTGAATGGTGCCAAAGTTGTTTTGCACTCACGGCAAAAGTGAATCTTCGTACTGATCAGAGCGCTAAATGAACATGGTGTAGGCAATTGCCCGAAAACACACCATTGCTGCCTCAGTTAGGCCTGGGCCTTCACGTCCTCTGAGGAACATGTCTCCTCGGTTTTGTTTGTCACGGACATATTCACTTCAGGTCACTTTCACAGTCGTATGGATACTGCTGATTCCGTGGACCAGCCTTTCCTTCTTTTTTTCTCTTGATATTTGCATTAGTTTCGTACACTGGTCCGCCCTGTTTGGACGTATTAATAAATAAATTTTGGCAGAAGTTGCCAATGCAGCGTCAAATTTTTGCCTTCTTTTGGCGATAGGAAGGGCTACCCGGGACTAGATCTGAGTTTCGTACTCCACGCACATGTGCTCATACGTGATGCAACAAAAAAAGTACGCGGTTTGTCTCCTTTTCTTACCGCTCATTTGGTTTATTTATGCATGAAATCTATTTCAACTCCAGCATACATGTGTGGTCATGGGTGTTGGGTGTGCACTCTTCGTGCATTCGTGCAAGTACGTGCCCTAAAATTTAATAGATGAGATCTTAATAAGTAGAAGTGGTCTGTATTACTGTGTAGTTGATCGCTTAAGAATCGAAAATTGAACATTCATTGATCGGTTTTTGTTGTCTTTTGTTATACCGAAGAGAAAGTAAAAATGCCTCATTACCGAAAAACTCGCGTATTTGTCCGTTTTTTCCACCATTCAATCTCTACGATGTTCAAGGTCGTGTGTAAATGCTCTTTTGTACGCATTTATTTCATGGTCTCCGCCCAAAAGTGCTATGAAAATTGAACAAAACTTGCGTATATGTTAGTATAAGTTTTTAAGTTGACCGCTGCCTTGGACTATCTTCTCTCGAATGCTGTCCATGATGTTGAAATTGCCGCACTCGAAAAAGCTTGTGGTGTTGGAGTGACTGTCTCTGCCGATGAAATCGAAGACGCAGTAGGTTATCTACTTGCCTTCTAATTGTTTGCTAGATACGTATATGCTAAGCTTTCACTCATCGGGATAATGTTTTTTTTAGGTTACCAGCGTTATTGAGAAATACAGCAAACAACTGGTAGCTGAACGATATGCTTTTAATGTTGGAAAATTGCTCGGTGAGTATCGCTTCCTTAACTGAACATCTTGATAAAATTGTAATCAAAATAGACTGTTTTAACACTGCGTGTCAGTAAGTCGCCACTAATAAGCTTGGAATCTCTCACACGCAATATTCCACAACCAGATTAGTCCCCCGTCAACCGCCGGGTCCTCCCTTTCTTGCGCTAGCTTCTAGTTTCTACGACACCAAAATCTCGTAGGAGGGATGCGTATAAACAGAAGAGGTGTTTCAAATAGTAAAGAGCATCACCCCGGATTCCAATACCTAGTTGTACTTCGGAGGGTCAGGGATTGGTTTTCCTTCTCTCCTCACCAATCTCCCACTACCTTCCAGCTGCTACAGCAGCTCCATGTGGAATGAATGAGAATCTATCCAGTAGGGGTCTATATAGCCGCTGTGGTATCACAATCACGCCATTGCAAAACATCGAGAGCTCAAGCCCGGCGAGCTAACCGATTGTGCTAGCGGTCTGTTTACCATGAACTACTTATCACTCACTTCATTTTGCGGACGGACAGACAGACATACTTACATACATACAGACATACAAAGCGCCACACCAAGTTAGCGGTTTATAAAATAGAATGATTGCCACCATTTGGTGATAGTGATAAAGGAGAGTTACTGAGCTCGACAAATGTGTTGTGTTTGAGGATAAATTTTTTTCGCAGTAACTATAGTTCAGTGTCAGGATCTTGATGAGTTCTATAAAGCCTCGCTCTTTGGAGCAATTTTCGAAAAACTGTAAATTTTCGAGAGCCCCCATTATGACGTGGTTATGATGACACACTTTGAAAAGGTGGACGGTTCCAAAGGTAAAGCGGTTGCAACTAAATGCAGACTTGAAGCCAGTTCACTTTCTCTTCATACAACGCGTATTCAGAATACCTAGGTGCAATGGAAGTCGTCAAGTGGTGCGCTATCGCGTACGCCAGAAGTATTAATGTTGTAATAAGGAGAGCTGTAGAATATCTCATTTTCTATGAATTAATTTTATTCAGGAGAAATACGTTCGCTCTTACCTTGGGCTGATGGAGGTTACGTGAAGAAGGAGGTGGATCTTCGAATTCTTGAGCTACTTGGTCCTAAAACTATCGACGAGATTCTGCCAAGGAAAAAGGTATTGAATATTTGATGGGAGGTTGTTTGATTTTCATTCTTTTTTTGATTTTTTGCTTCCCAATTTTGTGATGGTATACCACTCTTGAGCAGAATTCTTTCACTGTGGCTAGTCTGTTGTATGTATCTTTGTCAAGGTCCTCGCTTCAGATAAAGAAGGAAGAGAGACCGCAAGAGAAAAAAGTCGCAGGCAAGAAGGGCGCAGTGTCTGAAAAAGAAGTCACTATAGAGCAGAACGGTCTAGCTGAAGGTTGGTTTGCTACCATTTTTCCTTGCTGAAAGCTTGAGTTCTTCAAAGAAGGATTCAATTTAGAAAGCGATGGTGCAGCAACGATTGAGGAGCTCATGCGTACACGAGCCCATTTCCACAAGGTGTTTAAAATTTCTACGCTTTATTTACAGTGGTGCCTTCTCGCTTTTTGAAATTCACAACTTTTTGCAACGTATTTTCGTTTCAGGTTGGCGAAAATTACACCACTGATGGGTATGTAACTACTCCGCACACGAAGGAGTTGCTAAGGAAGCATATTGAGGCCACTGGAGGGAAGGTGAGAGTTTTAGTTCCACTGTAGTATTTTATTTCAATATCGGTACTGTATATGAAGCGCTAAGTTTGGCTGTGTGATTGTCTGCCTCTCACGAAATTGGGTACTACCTCAAGAACCACACGCACAGTCGAGTCGAGTCAAGTTAGGAAAGGGTGGGGCTTGGGTAAAGAAGTGCAGTTCAATGTTGATGGTGCTCGTGCGTTCACCGAAGTGCGCGTAGTTTGGCAACCAAAATAGTGAGGTTCTAAGAGGACTCGGATGCTGGGGGATAAATTTGGACAAAGGTTGGCAAAGAAAGCCAGATCAAATGCTATTTATTGATGGGTAGAACACGCAGCGACGTGGGTAGTTGTCGCGAAAAAAAAATAGCTCGGTCCCGAGACTGCTTAGGATCGGGGGAAAGTGGGTAAAGGTTAGAGAAGGAGTAGAGTTCATGTGCTATTGTGGGTGGGACGTGCATCGGGATGGGCGGAGTTTGCCGCATAATGCTATAAAAAGTTAGTTTAGTTAGGCTAGTTAAGTTAGTCAGTTAAGTTCTATAGAATATTTTCCATTATAATTTTTTCGCACCATTTGACTGACACCTCTACATTAACATTTCAACGGAATCAGCTATCGCGAGTTCTGCCTATATTTTTGGTCGCAATAACACACATCGGAACGATGGTTTGAAGTGTCTCTGGAGGTGAAAGCTTCTCCTCACTCTATTGGAAAAGGGTTCAGGTTGATGGTTCTGCTTAGGACAAGTGCTCGCTCAGAGTTTCCTCAAACACTGCTTCCTGCAGTGCGGAGCTGCAAGAAACAGAATGTTATAGAAAGTCCTAAGCTCTTACACTATCGGTGACATCGTCTTTCCTGAAGCTTCGAAGATAATTTAAAAATTTATTTGACTTCTTCGCTGAGTACTTCGCTACTTTTGAGAGATTTTGATAAAATTTAAGAGCTATGTAAAAATCACTTGGAAGGCGTTGTACAGTTCACAAGAGTATATGAACTTCCTGCTCCACATGTCGCCCTATACGGTATAACTTTACAATTTTTAGTGACGGCAGGTTGACAGCACTCCCTATACAGGAAGGGTCAATAAAACTTCACTCCTTCGACGTTCAAAACGGATAAGTTACCTGTGATAAATCCAAACCGAATGACCCCAACTAAAATTTCGAAGAGCGTATTCCAATCTATCAGAGTACTTCATAATAGCTTCCTACACCAACGGCATCAGAAGATTTTATCGCGGGCACATGGTGCACGGTTAGGGTCAACGGGGTTATCGACGGATCGTGGACCATTACGATTTTCATATTTATCTGAAACGCTGGTCAGAAGATGTCTTGCAGAGTCAGAACAACTGTATTTAGGAAAGTATCCATTAACGCTTGAAACCTTGACGACAGCGCGTGTTTAGGCTTTCTTGGCCAGTGGGACAGGCGCGATTTTGCGGGTGAGGTCGCCTCAGTCACATCCGTAAATTTTGAGTTTTAACTGTATAAAACGTGAAGGACACGAAACCATTTTGGCAATATTTAGTGCGTAGAAGTTAAATGGGGGTACAGTGCTGGAATTTCATCAAAAAATGTGTAATGGTTTCTAAAAAAGCGAATTTCGCTCTTTTACTCTATAGTGGACGTCAAATCATTTTTGACGTGGTTGTGCCAAGACAAACTATACATGTTTTACTATCAGTGTACGTGGATGTTTGCTTGTACTATTTTTTTATTCTCGTGGTCACTAGAATAAGTATTAAACGAGAATTAAACCGAGCTGCCAGTTTGTTAACGCTTGAAAAAAGCAACAGTCCCAGCAGAGTTCTAAAAATTTGATGCTTATGGTGTATGCTTATGGTGTGGGACGATGCGGTAGCCCTAGTCAAGTACCTATGAAGAGAAGCTGAACAAAAAACTCACCTTCAAACGTCGCTAAAACGGAGAGAATCATTGGCGAAGGAGGAGGAGCGTACAGTTTCTGTATGCGCCACCAATTTGGCGTCGTGGAGAGCGCATGACTGGCTGCGAGTCATGTGCACTCGTTTTGGGACAAGGGACTTTTGATCTCGGTTCTTTGAATCAACCGATGTGGTGCCTTGCTGATGCACCAATAATGAAGCAGTGTATTTTTACTGGATGTATTGAGCCTCTGAACACGATTTTGCTGACGATTGAAATAATGGTGTTCAGGAATATACTTGCCAGCGATTATCGTTGGGGCGCATTCGCTGCGGGCGAGTCCGACAGCTCGTCCGCCCCGCTCTTCACTTCATTTTTTACCCGAGGAGGCAGCCCCCATTCTGACCATGAAGCCTCGTCGGCCTCTTTCTTTCCCTTTTTCTTCATCATCAATGAACTACAACTTCGTTACCGACCGCTTCACTCCTCGAATTCAATCTGAGACTGTTGCTTCAAGCTATTGGACTATACGGTAAACCATGCTGTTTACAGTTATGATATAGTGTGATTCACAGGCGAGTACAAACAAATTAGGAAAAAGTCGCGCAAGCGCAAGAAAAAGGATAACTTGGGTGGCACGCGCACCGCGGCATAATGTCCGACGTGGTGGGGAATTGGGAAGCGAAACCCGTCACGCTGTCGTCAACGTGTTAAAGAAATTATTTAGCAGCTTTAGGCTGGAGCAGTTACGGTAGGCTTCTTGAGCTCGATAGCGATGGCAAATGACGTCATATTCTGAAAACGGTGAGGCAGTGAATGGGTGGGGTGGGGGGTAGGAGGGAAGAGAGGGGAGCTGCATTTGTTCATGGGGTATTTAGGGAATATTTAGCCATAAAACTCTTTCATTAGCGGCGGCACACTTGGCGACGACATGTTTGGTGATGTGCATAATGAACGAAGTGACTTTTTCTTTGCCATCTCCTCCTATACAAAAAAATCGTAACAACTGAAGTATCGTGGATTCAATTTGTTTTAGGTTTGACCTTTGGACTAGGTCATACGTGTACTGTTTGTCTGAGGCATATGAAAGGACAGTTTCCAGGTCATCACTAGGTTCCCACCTGAGCCAAATGGGGTTTTGCACATTGGGCATGCGAAGGCCATTAACATCAATTTCGGATACGCCAAGGTGTTCGTTTCTCTTCACTTGCTTTCTTCCTTGCCACGAACTTTCTTTACTTGAACAGGTATCATCACAGCGATTGATTTTATAGGCTCACGGAGGGCTTTGCAATTTGAGGTTTGATGACACGAATCCGGAAAAGGAAGAGGAGAAGTTTTTCACCGCCATTGAAGACATCGTTGGGTGGCTAGGTTTGTTTAACAATAATGATGATTTCTTCTTTTTTTACGGGATGCTTCTAGTGTGTTGAGTCTCGCGTCACTCTGAAATTGATCACCAGAGAAAAGATGATTGAGAAAAGATGATGATTTTCTCACAAAGAAAGGCCCATACATCGCCATGGCCTTTAAAGATGAGATGTACGTTTGTGTGAACGTCTTGAAACGTTAATTCAAATCTGTCCCGTGAAAAGGCATTGCACACAACTCAACAAGTTTGTCCTTTTTTTCCTCATAATCTTATTGCCGCCCGTAGCGCATGTGCTAAGGGTTTCGGCGTCTATAGGAGAGAGGGCAGACTAATCTGCAAACCTAAGGTACCACCAAGTATTAAGATGTCATTTTAGCGTCATGTCATGTTTTTAGCAATTCATGCCACTATAAGTTTGTCAGGAAGGTCTTTGGCCATTTCCACCTGTATGTTGATTTGGCGTAATCTTTCGTAGCTATCATGGTTGAGAAAATCTTCGATTGAATGCATCCTTGACTACTTTTGCCTCTGAAACCCAGCAAGCGCCTCAAAGTGAATGGTTCGGCAAGAAGTCTACGTTTTGCGATAGAGCTACAGACAGTCTTTAACAACACGGTGAATGGTTGGTTGCCAATGCTCAAGAACTCGAAAAAAAATTACAAATTTAGTCGGGTTAACATAATGAATGTCTACTGAAGCTGTTTGCGAACACTTTCTAACGTACGATAACCGGGACAGCTTTTCTAAAATTATCATAGCGTAATAGCCATTCTTCAGTGCCTTCTAGAAATGAAGAGAAGTTCCGGTAAAAGGATATTTCGTGATCTGGGTGGCAACCGCCTCCAGAGCCTTCAAATGTTCCATGAACACTTTTATTTTATTTTCTGCCTGTCCCTCGTAGGACCTGATGAATTGACTGGTGATGACAGAAAGTGGGTTTTTTAACGTAAACCACATGCTCTAAGGCCACTAGTTTGTGTGCGTTGGACTAATCGTAAGGATTCGGACGCCGAATCCAGCTACTGCCACCTGGAAGGCAACTTTTAAGGTTGGTGAAACTACAAATGTTCTGTTCACTGAGAGCTCTTATCAACAAACTCCAACGCTATTGATGAATAACAATAGAACTAAATGGATGGGTTCGGTCGGACTGTGCTTGAAAATAAAAACGTTGTGAAGTTCAATTTACCCGAGCAGCGATCGTTCACCCACGAATTACGAGGAAGGTCCAGCGAAAGTCTTCAAAATCTTCATAGGGTCACAGCCCGCCTGTTGCATCCAGTAGATCCGGCACCAGCAAATTGTCATCTGCCCCCGTTGCTGTCCAACCAATGAGAAGAGAGGGAGAGTTTGATGATCCGGACCTATTCGAAAAGGAGTTTCCTAGTATTTTGCCTTTGAAAGCTCAGAATCTCGACAAATGGCATCCCATGGTATCCGCCTTAAGGCAACATGTTGTCCATTATGGCAGGAACATTTCCGTAAAAAATGAGTTTAAAGAAAAAACTGACAAATGGCCAAAGTTTTCCGACAACCATATTCAAAGCACCTTTTTGTACTTACGCGGCGCCGCCTTCAGAAGATGTTTGTGTCACAAGTGGAAGGGAGCTCAGAGCAAGACGTAAAGTAAAGCTCACGCAGGGTAGGTTCGGCGGTTGCCGCAGGACCGATCTAGTAGTTACGTATTTCATATTCATTCATATTTTTTGTATTTTTATGATTGAAAATCTAATGCAAGATGTGCTGGCCACATTTGTAACATTGTACTGGTCCCACGCTGTCAAAAAAGCCATAGTGTGCAGTCGTCGATGTTTTAATGGTTGAATCTTCAGTATTTGAGATCTCTAATCCCTCGCTGTTGTTCTGACTATGTACATGAGGTCGAATGAATGATCTATCTCAGTTTTTCACCTCTACATTTAAATTTACGCTGTGTTGAAATGGCTTTTTTTCCGTACATAACTATCAAGTTCTATCGTACTACTTTAGTCAAGCAGCTCCTGGAAGTGCCTTTGCATTTTTCGCGCCCATAGGTTTTCTGGAGCCACAGAAGAATCTGCTCATTAATTTGACCATTTCTCATGTTGATTTCACTTCTTTTGCGTTTTTGGGAAAGCTATGGTTTAGCAGTTTTGAGAGTTTTGCTGAATTTTTTAGTGAGCTGTTCAAATGCAGTACGGTCAGTGTCTGAAGGCCTTTATGCCCGGCTACCCGTTCCTGTGAATGACCTTTGAAAAATATTCTCCTGGGATGGGCTTCTGTTAAAGTCGCTAGAGTCGTGAGTGTTCACCACATCAAGGACATCACCTTTTCCTTTACGTATCCCTTACCTCTCGCTTCGGTCTTGTGTCACACAGGAACCATTACCCAATCAGGCAACCTTAGTTTTTAATGAATGCCTCAATAGTGTTGGTAGGGAGCATCTCTTCCATTTCATTTCCAGTGAAAATTTATTTTTTCCCAAAACATGTACTTCTTTTCCTTGAATGAAATCTGTAATTTGTTATGATATTCTTTAGGATACACACCAGCCCGCATTACTCATTCATCCGACAACTTCCAGCAGCTGTACGAGGTAAGGACGCCACGTTTCAATTTGAATTTTCAATTTCCCTGCAGGAGAGTTTACTTACTGCAAATTAGGGCTAGTTCTTCTCCATGTGGTGGAACCAGAGCAAAATGTAGTAATGAGCATGTCCCGCCGAGAAGGTTTAAGTAGCCTTCTCGATTTGAGTGTCAGTTCACGTGAAGCACAGCTTCTTTCCCGTGCCCCAAGTCATGCTCGCATCGTGTTGCGGCGGTACTCTCAGATTTGGATTTTTTAAACCTCTTTCTCAGTTGTTTTTG
>KZ345454.1:47356-73354 GCA_002352805.1 Teladorsagia circumcincta
CGAAAATGTTCGAACGTGATGGTTGACCCTGGTGGGAACTCCAAGATTGAGTCGCTTACCTTAACTCCACCAGCGTCACCGTTTCTCGCTCAACAGCCTCCCTTGATGCCCTCCAGAGACAGTAGAATAAATGAGACAACCAGTCGTGCACTGCTTATAAAGAGCGTACGTGCACCGCATGATCAAGTACCAGGTAGGCTAATGAACTGAGGAATAAGAGTTCCCACTCCTCAATTCATTAGCCTACCTGGTACTTGGTCAAGTGAGGATCCATATTGCGGATAGGTAGCATTTGGAATTTTCATAACGCTTTCAGGCCTTTGAGGACGACGATATAGTCGAAACGTCAAGCTGAATAAAGATTCCACCGTACAAAACCTGTGTGGCACACAAACAAAAAACAACTGTTTAACAACAAAATGCCCAGGTTTCAAGAAAGGCGGACATGGAGAATATTTAAATTGCGTTATTCTGGGGGAAAGTAGAAGTTTTGTGAATAGCTCGGAAACTGCATGAAGCTCAACGGCGCTCAGATTAGGTATTAGTAATGGCGTGAATATCAGTAGCTCTAATTTTATGCACCGCCTATACCCTGGTAATTCCCTACTTCTTAATCTAAAAATCCTAGGAAAAGAATTCGAAGCTGAGAGTCGTCATTCACCTTTTCGTTATCGCCATGCTACATTTTGGAACTTTATCGAACAGCAGCTTGTAATATAAGCATCTTTAGATGCACTTATTAAAGAAGTATGTCAGGTCGTCATGGTCATTCATAATGAGATGCATGCCACGGCTTACGCCATGGATTGCTGACCTCAAATCTGTTCATTTCTGCCAAACGATTTTCTAGACAAATTCATGAACGTTCTTTTGCGCTTTTTTGCATGCTTCGGCATGAAAGCGCACTTATGTGCAGAACGAAGCTTTTTCGTGAGAGTGAGGATGTTGTGGTTTATGCTCAGAAACAAGAATCACAGGAATGAATCCTTGGTTGACCTTATTTTCCGCTCTTGCGCTAGCTTTGGTGTTCTAGGGGCGCAACTGAGAACAAATTCAACACCGTTAGCTCTTGCCTTTACAAAGAGCTTGTGCAGTTGCCAACAAGTACAGTAGCGGTCAAAAGTTTGGAAACCTTTTTATATTTGATCTAGCAAAGCCAATAAACAACAAAATTGTATCAAATTCACATATATAATACAAAACCCGGAGTAGAATACGATGCGTTACATGATTTCCCAAAATCTCGCTTCATAATTGTAAAATAAGATTTTTTTGAAGAATTGGCGCGTCAAAAGTTTGGAAACTTTATGTTTTCGCCGATATTATAATTTCCTCTCTTCAATAATTGCATGTTTTTGTGATCTTTAGTATAATTATCGAGTATTTTGTTATTCTGAAACGAATTCACGCAGAAAGAAAACTTCAGTTTCAATGCAGAGATTTCTCTAGACCCCACAGTCCGAAGTACGAAGAATTGCTGTTTTTCATTAGTTCAACCTCCACAAAATCGCTATTATCGAAATTTTCTAGGTTCATCAGAGTCGAGCAAAAGTAGGGAGAACGGCACAGCCACAAAAATACACTCACAATGAAATTGACGTTCTTCTAAGACCTCGAAGACCGGCCGGCCCGTCTTGTCTACCAGCATCACCTACCGAAAAATGATTTTTTCGGGTTCACCTCTCGGTCGGTCGCAAGCAGATGTGCTGCTACGCATCCGCTGAGACCTGGTGTATGTATATTGTGGAAGATGTCCTAACAAGGGGCCATTGTTGGGCTTTCAGAGCAGGATGGCCCAACTTGCTTACACCCACAAGTGGCAAACCTGGACGGTAGGCGAGAGGTACAAAATTGTGCTCAGCTACGAGGTGAACTTCTGCCTTCTTGGAAATGATGGTGTGAACTTTGTGAAGTGATCTGTCATCTGGGAATCTCATTTTAGGTCCCACATCCCGGCAGTTAAGAAATGATGGAGCAGTGCCGTAGACGAGGGTGTGTCGGGCCATTCGGCGATTTCTTCCTTCTTGGTGTCCAGCGAAATGTGGGCTGGCCTTAATATAAGGGTAGTCTGAAGAATGCAATGCTTCCACTTGATGGTCGGAACTGGCCAAAAAATATGGGTTTTCTATAACGACGATGATCCGATGCAGGTCTACCTTCCCAATGTCGTCCTCCCAAACTCAGAAAAAAATACTGTCATAAAGGGATCAAGTCAAGATTTGTTATATGACTGTGCTGTGCACCATAGGGAAAAGCTCGCATATCGTCCCATCCACATTCCAGCAGAATATTCCACCGAATAATTCGATTTAGCTAACCAACTGTTGGACTCCACTTCAGATTCTGAAAAAGATTTTATAACTGATTCAGTGTCACTAAAAACGATGCCATCATAGAGTCACACAGTTATTTAACAAGTTTTCAATTTCCGATTGAGATTGGAGGGGTACTGTGCTGAATTCGCTTTGGAATGGCAGAGTTTCCAAACTTTTGATGCGCCCTTTTTTGAAAAAATTGTATTTTCCAAAATTAAAGTCCGGTTTTGGGAAATCCTAATCTACATCGTAATCTACACTTGATTTTGTTCATAATACGTGAACTTGAAGCATCTTCGTTGCTTAATGGCTGCGTAAGATCAAAAACAAAAAAGTTTCCAAACTTTTGACCGCTACTGTATGTTCTCCCATTAGTGCCCATACGCGCGTAGAGCGCTCCTGCCAGTGAAAGTGTTATGCCGCTGGCGCACATAAGGAAGTTTTTCGTCACACAGAGTGCCGCTGCTGGTGGACTTTTTATGGCAAAACCTTCCATATCCCCCCATAAGCAGATGCAGGCCCTCCTTCAATGCCCTCACTGTCTTCAAAATGTGCCGTCATCTACTATCGCGGTTAGCTCAAGAAAGTGTACCGTAATTGCTCCATCCGAGAGCTTCTACATAATCTTTTAATCGGGCAACTGACGCATAGCTTTCTAGGGTGACACTACAGCTCAGGGGGGAGGAGGGGAATCCATTATGCTCCCCAGAACTAAAGAATGAGAGTGATCGCGGCGCGTGATCGATCATTCAAGTGTACTTCTGATAAGTAGGGGTATATTAAGGAAGCATTTCTACGATCTGTCTGCAATGATTCAAGAAAATGGTCCTAAACAGGGCATTCTCGTCTAGACCTTAGAGTGGAGATGCCCCAGGTTGGAACACCAGGTGCCAAAGATTGTCTAGGATATGAGCAGTTCGTGTGTGATGTAAAGACATACACCGGTCCCCATCGAAGGTACCCTTCAAATGAGTCGTTTGCTTTTATCTTATCCATAGTGATAGATTACGTAAAGGAGTGCTCTCTAGTGCTGTGGATAAGATGAAAGTGAGTGCTCCTCCTTCCCCCCCCCCTCCCAAACTTCATTTTACTGCTTTCTATAGACAGTAGAACTGACCATGTAAATCGTTTTCGGCCCGCGTTTGAGATAATTTAGTGGTTCACGATCAATCGAGGACCTCATTGATCTCGAACGGTGCATCGTTTCCTTCTTCAATTGATTTGGATGTGCTGTTCAATTTTCAGTCAGCATTTGGTTGAAATGTATCGAAGCGTAACTAGTTCAATTTTAACTGTAAAGGCCGTACGACTTTTCCTCCCTTCTCTCCCTCCCCTTTATATCATGTGCTCGTGGGCACAACCACACACATTTGTCTCAAGTTTAGTGAATCTGAGATTTTGACTTGACCCCTAAAAAGGAAGCGAAAGGGTTCTAAACATTCAAAGAGCATGAGAGTGCATAGTACAAGTGAGCAGGCAACTTGAAAGCGATGGAATGCTGAAAAGCTAGGAGTTTCCAGCGAATCGTCCCTCATTTGAAAACTGTAACTGAGAACCCAGTCAATCGCTCCTTTCTTTTGCTTTGCCGATCAGAGTGAATGACATTTTTTCAGAACAATGGCTGTTCTCGAAGGATTGAAGTTAACCATTGAAAACTTTGACGAAATGAACTTACCATCATCAGTCACTGTTCCCGACTTTCCCTCCGATCCTCACTGCGAGAAAAACCATCAAGTCGCCTTCGATCGTGTGGTATATATTGAGCGAACGGACTACAGACAGGTGTGTTCTTCTCCTTTCAACTGAACTCAAACCTTCGATTAGATGGGTAGATTAGTAAGGTGGATGTGCCCTTAAATTTTGCTCAACGGTCGTCCCTGGAAGGACGTCTTTAGACTTTGTGTGCGGTAAAAACTTCGTTTTATTCATGATTGTGAACCGCGACGACACGCCCTTCAATATGGTAACAATGCAAGACCCAGCGATTCGGTCAGGAGATCGAAGGGGAGCTATCGAAAACTTCTACGATTAGCTTACGTCGTCGAGTCGCAATTGCCGATTATTCCTCCCTTTCTCACTGCGATAAACAAAAAAAATGAAGAAACAAATAGTCCACCGAGTTTTTTATTACGATGGAGTAACAAAGCACCACTGGTAGGTGAGGCAAGAAATGAGAAATGAAAATCAAGGAACTTTATCAAAGAGTATAACACAAAACTCTCTAATCGCGTGTGTAGATCTATGTATGTCGCGAAAGAGTTAGAGGATAGAGGTGAAACCTCGCCTTTCCTGCTGGCCTCAACTTTGACTAATCTGAAACGTCTGTGGCATGCGCATAGAGGCGGAAAGAAAGAAAGTACTATAGCGCAAAACTATTTTGTAGAAATTCAGTTCTGATGAGGAAATATAGCTATTGTTTGAAATACTGTGCCAACTCATACAGTTGGCTGGTCTTTTACAAAGCCACTTAGCGAAATGAGCACACCTACCGAGCAACTGCTTTCTTTACTAAAACTCACAAAAATTTTAGACCGTTCTGCTGCATATTCTTGATTTTAATCTTTTACAACTCATCATAGAGGCAACGATTTTGAAACTCAAACGAGTCATTTTATATTTCGATTTCTGACCCAATAAAAACTCTTGCTTTGTTCAGTCCCTGTTTTGTTGCTGTAGTATTCCCCTGTAGTGACCAATTTATATTGTCAGGTGGCTGGTACAGTAACTCCATGTAAATGTTTTTATTTTTAGTGCTCCTTTTATTTTTAGTGCTTTTTGATTATTGTCATATTCATATATGCACAAAGCGCATAGTCCATGTACTTCTCCTCAGAGAGATGATATTGTTGAACCTCATTCACCCGTCACATCTGGTAACGGATTAAGCTGTAGCGATCCTAACATTCATCGTGCTCACGAAATACAATAGCAGACCGCTTTGTCGGCGTTTGTTGTGCAGGTCATGGCATATTTGTTCTCATTGTGTGAGGTCAGTGATACGCCGGCATCGGATGCGTGGATCAGCGGAAAAGTAGCCGACAACAGCAGCGGTTCGTATGAGAGATACGTCCGCATGTAGTGCCAAGGTCAGGTAGTAGTTTGAGTTATGGATTATACTCGCAGTGACGATATGCAACTGGAGATATGCTAATAATATTTGGATTTGCAATGCATAATTGGTGTCGAACAGCTGTGTTTTAATTGGTGTGAGACACACTCTACATAGAAGTTTCCCATGAGTGCACTGCATGTTTTCATTCACGTTGGTCGAGCTGAAAACCTTATGCTTTAACAATTGCTGAGACTTTTGGACGATGCAATTTTTGGCATTCTATACCGCCGGGGCGATATGCGTTTATGCCACGCCATTACTGCTATTAGAAACTTGCGCCATGTTCTACTCTCGATGGACCTCGGCATATTAGAAGTCGAATGGTATGGCCTTGTTGAACTCTACACGACGTTGGTACTGACAACGTTTGGGCGAGTTCGCCTTCTTTGGAGCCTAAAGGGGGGAAGTTGAATTTATGAGTGTCCGAATGAAAATCTCCACACGCTCAGTACACCTTCAACACCACGTAATCGTCTCGTAATCGCAAGGGGAAAGAAAATACCCTGCCCATACCTTTAACACATCCACTGGATCAGCTAACGACAAGCACAATACTATAAGATTTCCGGTGGACCGTATTTAGGTACGGATTGGAGAGCCAGTGAGCCAGGGGCTCACTCCCGCGCAACTGACAGGCATTCTTCCTTCCGGTTCATTTTTGGATTGATTAGGTGGTGTCGAAGATCTAGTAGGTTGTCTAGGTCGGACACTCATATACTCAACTTCACTCCTTTCAGGCTCTGAAGAAGGCGAACTCGCCGAAACGTTAGCCATTGAACTTAGTACCATCCTCGTGGGAGTTCAACAAAGCTAATGCATTAAACTCTTGTGTCTTGGTTCAACTAGTGTAGGAGAATAACAAGGTTGGACCAAAACTGCGTTGGAAACATTGAAATTGGAAATTCGGCAATCCTCTTGAAAAATCCGCAAAAGTTACGAAAGTTTTCAGCATTTGATTGCATTGACAACGATTGCAGTTAGTTTTTAAAATACTACCTCGCACGTTTGAGTTCATAGTATTCTCTTGTACTTTTGGGTGGTTTTTGTCGTTTTCTGACAGAAAACATACAGAAAAGATTTGAGAACATCGTAGAGCCGAGAAGAGCAAAAAAACCACAAATGAAACTTCACTGTGGCCCTATATATCCGCTCGAGGGTAACTGCTCTCAAAAAAACTACATAGGAACCATTTTCGAAATTTAAAATGACAGACGAGCTAAAAACGGAGCGTCTTTTTACACTTTGAGCCCACTTATCTATCCTTTGTGTCCGGAGATGGCAATCCGCTCTACAGACTCCACTACACGTGTGACGACGGCCACCAAATAAATCCGATGTTTAGAGACTCATATGATAGCTGATAGTTGATAAACGATAGTTGTGGCTAGTAATGGAATACAGCTGCAACCGTATAATCATTTCGTTGGCAGAAAATTGTACATTCCATTCTGTGGAGGCCGTCGTAAGTCGAGTAGTGAAGTCTACAGTGAGCACGCACTTGGTTACCGGATACAAATGGTAGTGGAGTGAGAGTGACATATTCAAGGGCAGATTATCTCAGAAGCGGAATTGGGGAAGCCACTACTTTTCTACCTGTATTTACTGGATGTTCATACGTGACTTCGTTTCGTGTCTATTTCCTTTGATGATCAACTTGGACTGCTATCCACACCATTGCTGTTTTAAGATCACTGTCACTTTCCAACCTGATTTCCCACAACTTGAGATCTCATCGCGTCAACGTTCAGTTCACTTCTGCGAGTCCTAATTGTCCTAGGAGTGCACTGTTTTTGTTCGAACCTCACCTTAGAATGATGATGTGGCTCTTCTGGTTGGTAAATGCGCTTTCTAGAAGTGATCACGAAGAGTAAAATTCATATGGCAATAGCTAGTTGTAAGCATTGCCTCTACCAGAGACACCTGAAACCTATACCGCATCAACTCACTAGTTTGCTATAACCGTATTTTCATTATGAAATTCACAATATCGCGTAACTGTTCAACGTAACAAAACTGTTGATTTCGAGTTCAAATTTGTGATTGGTGTGCTCAAAATATGCGAAGGCAATAGGATTCCCGCACGGTGCACTTGAAACGCGCACAGATCAGCGTGTTTTGTATTCTGGTTGAAACACTGACAACGAGTGTAAGGGATGCTGGCTTTTCATAATTGAAGTGCAATATATGTGTGCAAAGTATTTATTCATCTATATAGGGGAAAGTTGTGATATTCAAAGAACGAGTTTTTTCATGCTGCTTATGGCAAATTTTTTATGCCTTGTTTTCATTTCCTACTGCTGCGATTACTGCTCCGAGTGGTACTAATTCCTTGACGTGATGTCACTAAATGCTGGGTGACACCCAAAGTTTGGAGTGTGTAGATTTTCTTTCGCCAACTTCTAGCGATGGGTCTCTTCAAGAAGGCATCACGCTGTTTATGATGGCCATGGTCAGTGCATATTTTCAAAGTGATTATTTCGCCGAAGGGTGCTTGAATACAATCCTCTTGAGTAAAGATTATAGTTTTTGGATATACAAAGCTAGTTTTTCGCTTGCGGTCGGCCATACGCTGATACTACTTCTGGCAAAAAGGTACGTATTCAGCTCCATCTATCGTTTCGAGAAGAAAGAGCGTTTTCGAGCTCTGCAAATTATCTTTGGCCAAACTAGGCGAATTCTCCTTGGTGTGAAGATTTCTGATGAACCAAGTCTCAACTTCTGCATTGAGTTATGGCCCCTTTGACATAGTTGTGCACTCCAAATTGAGATGCACTTCTTCTAGAAAAGGTCGCGGTCCCATGCGGCAGGCACACGAAAACTCGCCATGTCTTCAGAGGATTAAGAATTTTCTCTCGATACGTAGCAATACAAGCTAGATGAACGGCGAAGGGCAAAAATGGAATGAGCTTCCGCCTATTCCTGGAGGCCCGCACAAACGGAAGTCTTTTCGTGACATGCTCAACGTTGAATAGAGATCAGTTTGGGATTAACTGAATGTCGCTTTACTTCGAAATGTTGTAAAAATTTTAAGCAATTTTGATGGCATAAAAGAAAACCCTATCCAAAGTGGTAGAGCTCTTCATAGAATGTGAAAAAAAAAGCTGTGGTATGGTAAGCGAGCAGTAGACGGTGTGGTCGAACTTGTTAGAGGTGGTGAGGAAATAACAAAATGCGGTATTGACTGGTATGTGTGTTTGAAAGAACTGTAGACCTTACAATTAGTGGGATGTAGGAATCGCGCGGAAATTTGAAGAGTTTCATCGCATTTCAAATGAGGGGCTTGAGATAGAAACGTCCGATATAAGTCACCTGGTTACGTGCACTGTGAAACGTGGAGCTTACCTCTCACGTTATTTATACCTCAAATACTCCAAACCTCGTTGGCAAATTTGTCACTGTTTTTCTTTCGTTTCCCTTTCTAATCTGCACCTATTATGTATACAATCACGCGTCATCAAACTGATTTCTTAATCTGGGAGCGTAATCCCTTGGAAGATCTGGGAGTTCATTTCTCGAATGAGAATGGAATGTCACGTGTTCCATTGCATATTTATACGCTTTCTGGTTATATCTTTGAATGGAATGCACGATTTTCTTGTGTTGTATCAGGAAAGAAACCTTATCCTCTACGCTCAGCTCAATAAAGGATGAGGGAATCGTTGATCAATCCTGTTTCGGGATGCGCCATACATTCCACTTCTATTAACCTTAGCAGCATTTTGAATGGTTTTGTCCTCTACAGTGACACGTGAGCCGGTGTACAAATAAGTATTTCTCTCCTCCCGGATAGGTTTGGTACTAATTAACTGACCCCTGAGAGATGGAAGCCATAATTGGATTGGATGGCACACGGTATCACCAGCTCAACTCGATACCAACCTTGGTTTCGTGGACATATGGCATCCTGTGTGAGGTATTGCATGATCCGTGCTCTAGCATTCGTTTTCTGAAAACTTGAGTTCAGAATGGAGTAAAATAGTGGAAACCGTGCGTGAACACTCCATCAGCTAGAACGCTTTCTTCCTTTAGAAATCTTTCACTTATTTTCATTCGCTTCCCTGGATCCCTCTTTTCCTAACACTGAACATTTTGCCTTTGCGCAAAACGAAGAAGATGTAGGCCTATCATATTTCTATAATTACTTGCACAGTCAGGGGTTGCGAGCGATCGACGTCTCTCGACGTCTGAAGTTACCAAAAAGTGTTCTTCGAAGTTCGTTGGGGGATGTGTAGAATTGGGGGACATATATGATTAGCCCGGACGTGGTATACCAATTACTGTACAGATCAGAGCGAATATCAGAAAGGTGTACAAGCGTCTGCGCTTTAATCCGCGCGTTCAGTGGAAATGATGAATGACTTCTCGATTCAGCAAATTTCAATCTGCTTGAATCTGTCGTGTGGAGCATCCTCAAGTCCAAACTTTACCGATACGTGAACTTTGTAAAAACCTGTGCAGAAGGCATAGAGTAAGTTGGACTACCTCCCTTGCCTTCGAGCCTGCGTTCAAGCAAATGGGAATTGTTTTAAAGGAAACAAGTGCTTCTTGTTCAGCTTTTTCCGAAGATGTATCTATGATGGTTGTTTATTAGGTGTTCCAAAAGTTCGTCGTTTTTCGTCCCCGAATTTCAAATGCGTGTATCTCGGCTAATACCGAATCTTTAAATAATAAAGACCGTTTGAATGCGCGAACCTTTTGCTATACGAGGCCGCTTCAGTGGGGGCGTTTGTTCAGAATGCTGGATCTCTGGAGGTGACGAATTGAGAGAAGGTCGCTCCAGCATCATGTTGTTTTGAACCATTTCTCTTCAAGGGACTGTCGAGGTCCTCAGAAAAGTGACAGTCGAAAGATAAGAGATCCATGACTAAGATTTTCGCAGCATAGCTCCAAAGCCTATCCGATCAGAAGTTTTTGCTTCGTTTTGACGAGATGTTAAAATTACTTTTCCATTGTTACAGTTCCACCTGATACAGAAGTACATGGCCAGCAGCTGACCTTCTAAAAGTTGGCATAACCCTCCTCTAGCACAGTTCACGTTTTGCAGAGTTTATAGAGCTTGGTCGTTGTCGATCTATTTAGCAAAGCTTCATGGGCTGTAGAAAAGGATCCCTTCTTAATTCTACGTCGCAAATTAGTACTGTCAAATTGGTAATTTGTCGCAGCAAGCCCCTGTCAAATTTTGAGACTTTCCAGTAATTTCCGTGTAACATGGCTCTACAAACCATATACGTCCAGGTTGTGAGAACCTCCTCAATGGTTCCGCGCATGATTGCTTTAATCAGAACTTTTGATGATGGCTGGCAAGTCCGATATTCGACCACCTCTCTCATCATACCCACGGCTCTTTTTCGTTACAATAACCTTTGAGCCACTGCTATGTAGCATATTCCGTGCGAATCTAAGCCAAGTGCATCGTTGATATTTGACCTGCTCCCGTTACTTTGTTTTTTTTTCACAGCTAAGAAAGGAAAATCATGCGAACTTTCATCGAGTACACCGCATTCCTATCTTTGTTGAAGTTATAAGGAGGCGTTCTAGAACAAAGTTGAGCTAAGCGTTGGATAGAGCAGAAAAAGCTCTTCAAAACGATATCCGTAGCGATGAAAGTTTTCTGAAGTTCAAGAAAAATGAAGCGTCTAAATGTGGAGTGTCAGAAAGCGGCAGATCTTTTTGAAAGATCTATAGCTTTTTGGCTTTTTGTGCTCAGATCACGTCTTTGTTTCGTACCACTTAGTTGGTTTCCACAACTTTGCCCCACTCTTACCTTGGTTGTTTTGAAGGGAGACTTGCAGAGTTAATATTCACACCTTCATCGTGGTGTAGTTACACATGGTATTTCCACGGTCTTTGTGGACCCATCTCTAGACACACAAAAGTTCATTCTTTCAATGCGGTTATGTAGTTGTTTCTAACAAGTCAACATAAAAGTTGTATGAATTGAGCTCATTTGAATGAGCAAATAACGCGTTTCCGCCTTTGATAAACGACTAGATTCGAGGTTCATTCTCTTTTTGTAAGCTGAGGCATCTTTGCGTCCTGTGATATGAAGTCACCTTCCCTTTATCTCTCACTTTCCTCGTGAGAGATCCACGGACGTCCATTTCCTCACATTGTCCCTTACTTATCCCTTTTATAGCTGTTTAGTACTACCATTCTTCGAGAGGTTATGCACCTTGGCACGTTTATAGTTGTTTGTCCAATGTATTCATACCTAATGACACCTTATAATCTGGTATTATATAGCTTTCCTCGTCTAATCCCTCAACTTCATCGTTCGTTCCCCAGGTTGTCCGAAGGTTTGACTTTTCTTATCCACTCAATTGCATACCGTAGTAAGAACTTGGATCGCGGTGGCGGCGGTGGCGTTTTGGACGTCGTTTCCCTCGTGTCTTTTTGTGTGCTCGCATATTTGATGTGCGACTAGAAGGGCGTCGCGATATGTCGCGATGCGACTGGCGTTCCAGTGCGTGCCAGGCATCGCGCCACGTCGCGCGATGTACTCTTCTTTTTCTTTGGCGACGGCCTTGTCTTGAGCGAGTTGGGCGCACGGCCAACAATTTTCGCGCTGTCTGCTATGCGCTCGATTGACTCTCTGCAAGCGGCCGACGTTCACTGGCTACGCGCCAAATCGGCCTTATTTAGGTGCCCGCCTAGACGCTGAATGAGTTTCGCCGATCAAAGATTGTCACGACGGAAGTGTAGCGTTCGTAGTGGGTGTCGTGCCAGCCGTTACTTGTAACGGAAATGTTCACGATGACAACATACATTGAGCATGAATGGTTAGCCGCCGAACACTCGTTTCATTACGCATCAATCGAATGCCATGCGAGACGAGTCACCGAGCGGTTAGGCGCGAACCCGTACGACATTTCGAACAAATTAGTAATGTATGAGCGGGCGACCAGGTCTTAATTCGATCGGCAAAATTTCGACAATTTTTCATAGATGAAGACCTTTCCAGTAAACTTCGGGAGAGTGGACTTATTTCGATCTTTGCTTCTTCGGACGAACTTGTCGTGCGTCGCCTCAGCGATGACGATAGTACAAACACATTTTGCGCTTGCACGCTGCACTCTGTCGATCTACACTTTGGTCGTTGCTTTGGCGATTTAGTGCCTAATCCACTGCCGGTTTATTTGCATCAGTGACTCAATAAGTTGGTGCCATGTCAAGTCCACTTAAAGGTGTGCTGTGCTTTCTTGATGTAAGCATAGTGAGGCTCAGGGTTGATGCAAATTGTTATCACAAGAATGCTGAGTTGTGGGCAAACTCTAGCCCCAGGCGGGATTCGTACCCGGATCTCTTGCTTTCCAGGCAATTGTGCCACCAGTTACACGAATCCCGACTTGAGGCGAAAGTTTTGCCCACAACTCAGCATTCTTGTGAAAGCTTTCGCAACGAGAACTGCGGCGTAAAACAGCAGTTATCCCATAAAAGCAAGCCAGAAAAAGCAGAAAGTTGTCCTAAGCTATGAGACTGAGTCAAGTTCTCGTGAGACCTTTAAACTATGTTGTAAATCTTGGCTGCCCAAGCTATCGCAACCCATCGAAGCGCCCATTTGCCCCATTTTATTATTCGCTGCTTCGCTTTTCCAGCGAAATGTGTTCACATCTACCGCCAACCCACCCGATGCAGCTGCTTTTTAGTGCATTCGATTGCGAATGCCGTTGGATGTATGAAATAGTGAATAAATGCGTTCCACTCGTTTGCGACAGCTGCGTCTGAACTATGCCAAGTGTTATGGTCTAATCATTTCTTTCCCTGGAACTCTTTCTAGCAACAGCTGCCTCCTGAACAGGGCCAGCCTTCTAGATGACATGTGTTTCCGGAAGCATGAGTGGTGTTAGATGGGTAAAGGAACTAGTTTCAACGACTTCTATGGGATACGAGAGTGCTCATGTTAAGAAAGTTTTTGCAGTAACATTTAATCAGGAGAAAGCTTACCCAGCAATTTTCAGTGGAAGTGAGTACCGTCCTCCAGAACTCGAGACAAAACCTTGCCCGAGTGTAATAGCGATCTAAATCTCAGTGCGCACTGAAACACATTTGTAAGCAAAAGGGTACAGCAAAATAACACCACATCAATATGGGAGGAAAGCACTAGCTGCGGAGTCACCTGTTTTGAGAGAGTTTCCTAGTAAGGACTACAGTCATTTTTCCTTATAAGGACTAAAGTCGTTGAATTCCTTATCATATAGGGTGTTTGTCTTTAGCGCGGCACTGTATATGCACCAGTACTCAAATTGTTAGCTAAGACAATCTTTACTGTATTGTTTCCTGTAAGTTAAGCAATTCACTTCAAATTTTGATATGTTACTTTTTCAGTATTTTTGGAAACCGTGCATCTTGAGGATTTGAGATGTTCAGAAGAAAAACAAACTCCAACAAAATTTTCAACTTTTCCATGGAAAAAAGTAAAACACAAAAAATCGTTCTGGCGAAGATTTTTGACCGCTATCTTCTGACCTAACAATATCATGAACTATCACCCGTCAGGGGTCCACGGAGATCGTTTGCGGTGGATAAATGCATCTGCAAATTTATTGCTTTAACGCTCGAAGGATATTTGCTTCCCAGCCACCCTATTGCCCATTACACTGCCGAGTTTGTATCTGGGGTGGAATACCGTTTGAGCACGAACAGATTTCTGGTACCTTATCGTTCTCGAGATTACACTGTTTCAAAATTAACAATCTGACGGGTGGAATCCCACCAAAAATGTAGAATTAAAGCATTTTAAAAAATACAGGTCTTCCTATTGTCAACATTGTAATTGGTTATTTTGAAGGATCAAACAGAAAAAGGCTTCCGACGTCTCACGAAAAGCCAAGCAGTGGGTCTGAAATACATTGGAATTGTTCTCAGCGTCGTTGAAGAACTTCTGGTGGGTTTATTCTCTTTGATAGATTCGTGGAGTTCGTAATATGTCCGATATAGCAGCAACTCTCTCTCTCCCTTGCACTCAGCACATTTACTCTGATTTTGCCCAACACCTCCAACTTTTAGGATTCTTCCGGAAATGTCAACGAACTGCTGATTAGGGCATCGCCGTTGACTGAACAAAACAAGCCGAAGGCGTTTGTGCACTGGGTTTCACGTCCGGTTACTGCTGAAGTGCGACTGTATGAACGATTGTGAGTGGTTTTACGATTGAGTTGATTTTGAGAGGTTTGCGAAGTTATTGAATACCCTCCAGCGATCGGAAGTCAGCTTTTCAGCGGTAGCTGACAATAAGTAGTTGACGGCATACCTAATGAACTGATGGCACTTCTATGTTCAGAGGAGTTCACTTCCATACTCAAGCCACGCTGGCTTACAGTCGCAAGCGGCAGTGCCAAGAAGCAGCGTTATGACATATAGGTCAGACTTTGCGAATCCAGCGATTTGCAAAGTCTCACACCGGCTTAAGGTGGTATTCGTACCTTCACAGTCAAGCCTTCCACCTATCCGTGCTCGAACTATTGGACTACACTGCTTTTTTAGAACTCTGCAACACTTTCCATCGATCAGTCGCGCGTTCACTACCATCACGTTTCTGGCTAACGTCTGAATGCGTGGCGAATCCCAAAGACTGCTTGATGAGTGCAGAGTTTTTTTATCCCTAAGCTATCTATCATATCAGCTACCTATCATATCTTCTAAAAAGATCTCTTGTACCGCAAAGTTCAAGATTTCTTCTCCCAAAATCAACCTGATGACAGCTCAGAAATTCTCTTTGGCATGCGTCTGGTTTGCTGCTGTCATGATAACATTAACCATCGTGCACGTGTGCAGAGTGGTTCTTACCGACATAACTATCGTGCTTATAATGGTTCAATTGCTAGATGTTTTCAAATGTGAATCTAAACAACCCGGCAAAGGTGTTTCGCAGACTGATATGTTGAAGACGGTAAGCTATCTGCCTTGCATTCCTTTCCCATCGAGATGTGTTGTTTTATGGAGGCTGCGCGCATGATTCAATTGGTCGAGATTAGTCTCACGATGGTCTTGTGACCGACGCTATGTGACGATATCCTCGTGATTTAACCGTACGACTAGATATTTACTCAATACAGCTTAATTGCGGTGACGAAGAACAGCTTCCGCCCCTGAAATCCAGAGTCCGCAATTTATTCATTTGTTTTCTGATGCGGCTAAACCTCTGCATACGTAGAACAAGATTTTGAAACTGGCTGGAAATTCCGGAAAGCAAACCTCTATAAGTCGTAATTTGCAATTTTATTGCATGAAAAGAAGCTCATCTTTGGAGAGATTTATATTTCACCCCAACTCTGAGTAGCTCCTAACTGGAATCGTCATCTCTTTCTTACTCCTACAAGGTCAAAAGTCCGTTGAACAGCACTTGACGGTTGGAATAGAGGAAGGTGGAAGGCGAGGGATGGGATGAGGAGGAGCCGTATTCTAAAAAAAATTGCCTCATAACTATGATTGTTCCTTACCCTTTGTCCACAAAAAAAAACGTGCCGGTGGTGGACCATTATCTATGGAGAGATTGCTTTGCATTTCCTATTATATGAACAATCGACTAAGTGCTTGTGAGCCATTATCTAGAGGCAGAAATCACGTAACAAGTCTTGACTTTCAAAGACAGTTTCCAAAATCCCATAGATACGCTACTTATGGTTAACGGACTACTTGAACTCCCATAGATACGCTACTTATGGTTAACGGACTACTTGAACTCTGTCCTTTGAGGTGCCTCGTTCCACGCTTCCGTCTGCGCTCTCTCGCTTTGACAGCGGCTAACGACCCCTTTGATCCCACTCGTTCGAACTTTTGCCACACTATAGTAGGCCCACCCACCTCGGAGTTCCTCCCCTCTGTAAGGCTTAGGCCTAAAGCTTCTACCTCCCCTCTTAGGATTTGGAGTAGATCCAGGCGTCGTTCCCCAATTGTTTGCGCCCTCCGCCATTCGTGGTAGGACCACAGAGGAAAGTTCAAATAGTCCGTAAACCCTTGATTATCGGCAAATGCTGGGCCGCTGTAAAAGCTAAGCAACTTTGGCTCGGGGGTTCAACGTTTTCTTTTTACCTTGTCCAGCAAATTTATTTATTTAGTTATTTGATACGTCTAATAAGACATGCAGTCAGTTGTGGCGGAAAACCGGGCACAAGGCGCATGAACGGATCAATTTTTAAAAAATCGAAAAAAAAACTCAACCGCAATAGAACAAAGAAAGAAAACACTAAAAAACATTCACCTAACGTAGTCGTTGCCTACTTCAGGAAACCCATATCTCAAATACACGTTTCCTAGCGGTCCCAGACCAACTAGAGGGCTGATATGTGGAAATGTAGATACTAAGGTGACCGACCTGAGAACTCGGAGACTATCAAGTAAGAAAAACCGAAGATGTAAACCAATTGGCTCAGCTATGTAGCAGGAACGACACTGTGTCGGACCTAGCTATCATTGCCTCCCAAGTCTTCATCATTACTTTGTAAGAGGTAGCTGTGACTGTTGCCGTGAAGCTAAATCGCTTCTCAGATTAGTCAAATCGTTGATATTCCACAACGCTTCCAGTGAAGGCCATCAAGCATTTACCTGACCGCCGAGCGTTACAAATCCAGAAAAATTAATATACCTGGTTTACACCTAATGTTATCCATACGAGGCATAACGAAGCCGCAGTGATCATTTTGTAGAAAGGATGTGCAAAAGCGACGAGTTATTATTGTCACTACTCCTTTTCTACATGACGGAACTCATTAAGGCAGTTTTCAGTATGCTCTTGGCAACAATGTAGGCTGTTGTTGTTTCACCACAAGGTGATGTGGCTTCTCCTGAGCTGGCACTAGTTTGATCCCCAACCATCCGGAGTGTAACGCCTTTTGAAGAGTTGTCGACTATTTTGCATGTGATCTGGAATCGGACCATACAGGTAATGCTGTATACAATGCGAGGTGCGCAAATCGCGTCGGATTATCACCGTCGTCGGCCGTCGACAACCGCGTCCTGTAGTGCTGCCGTCATCGACGTGTTGGATCATATGCAAATGCGCTTATGTGCCTATCAAAGCACAATCGATGTTCTCCGTGTGTATAAGTGAATCAGATTATAGAGGTGGAAATTGGAGTGCTAGCGGTGGTTAAGTTAACCGGGTCAATGTTAGCTTGCAAAGGACTACAACTACTGCTGACGACATGATGGGCAGAGCAATATAACTGGGAACAGCTTGGAACGAGGTGGCACGATTGCACCGCGCCTGGCGTGAAGTCTTCACAGCAGTCATGTCAACGTTTCTGAATCTGCCTATGTCTTCCTCTCTTTCTAAGTTAAAGGTTGGCCATCAACCGTTGCCTTCTTTTTCACGTCCTTTCCTTATATCTTCTCTTCCTTGTTTAACTTCAGAAATGCCGTCTTAGACCTTCCTTTTCACTTTCTGTGAGTCCTGCAAATCCCCATGTTAGCGGTAACTAGGTACCAGACTTGTACCCACATTGTTGTTGTTTATTACCTAAGCAGCTGCAAAAACATGCGGATTCTGTGCACACGCTTTGAAGTGGAATGTTGACAGCGGCTTTATCTGAATACCCACGGTTTTTTCATTGGATACACAAACAGCCTTTTGAAAAGCAAGGAAAACTGTTTGAATAACATGACATCCTTACTCCGCGGCTCGTCTTTTTCGAACATAACATGCGAACATATCAGCCTTTCGATGCGAAGCCCCTGTTTTCATAGAAGCGTCTAAGAAGTTGATTATACTGTCTGAGAGGATTTTCCTCAGGAAGTGCTATAGGTAGTTGATAGGATAAGCATTTGAGATCCGAGTACTAATTTGGGTTTTTGAAATAGAGGCTCATGGAACTCGGTGGATCCACAAGGTGTAATTTTGGAACTACTTAAATATGTCATGGAAATGTGAGTAAATATAACTGCATACTATCAGCTGTATGAGACGAATCTTTGTGTGGAGGGTCGGTCTTTCGATGGTCCGTCAAGTCAGTTATTTTTGCCGGTTGTTAGTCAGCCGTTGAGGGTGAAGCATTTCATTCAGAAGAAATTAAATTAGGGAGTTTTCGACTCATCACATCCGGAAAATATTTCTGTGCATAGTCTAAAGCCAGAATGTATGTATACCCACAAAATATAATAGTAACTTTTACAACTTTCTCTGTATATGTAAACAATTCCCTCTATGAGACTTTCAGTGTACTATTGCACGGAGGATTTCAAAATATTCTTCTATGGAATTGACATCATTCGAGTTGTTGATGACGAATTGTTCTGATTTTCTTCCTGAAGTGACGTTTCTTGATCGAGCTCTCATGGGTGGCGATTTCGGAATTGATCGTTAATCATGTTGGAGTATGTTTTTCCGTCACGCAGACAAAACTACCAAGCTATCAGTAGATCGGCAACGTTTCCTTCAAAGCAAACCATTCTCTGTGAATGCATTCAGAGCATTGCAGTCAGAGCTCCGAGTATGCTCTGCGTAGTAGTAGCAGTTGAAGCTGGCGCTTCAGTTCTCTTAAAGAGGAACGTCAGCAGGGGTGCTCTATCATTATGTCCTCATTGCTAGCTTGTCGAAACCTTCAAGTCCTACTCAATTCAAATTCGGGGAGAATTTGGTCCGTGTGTGTGTGCTCTCGGAAGCGAAGGAGGGAAAGTCTAAGAAAAATTCAAACGAATGGTCGTGTGCAGGTAAAACGCATACCTTCGCCTTCTCATTTGATGCTTTCACTTTCTCTCATCATAATTTGCTTTCAACGGTTTCTTGATTTGTGAGCTTCTCTTGTGCACTTACCAACAAATGTAAATGATCCAGTCTATAAATGTTTGTACAAGCTGTCCAACTGCAAAAGATTTATGATCATTCTTGCCGTAGGCGTGGTTGTTCCCTGCTGATAACTCAAGAGGTTTTGAAATGAGCTTCTCGGCTAACCACTCCTCTCGCCTTCGGCAAGGATTTTGTGCTCAAACGTTCGAGGAGGAAAAGTTCGCTAGTAAAGCACTTGAAAATCCGAAGGACAGATACACAATCGGCACGTGCGCACGTGTCTGTTCCTTCACTGTTTGCCCCTGAGTTCTTCGGCAAGTCACCTGCCGTTACCGGGTGTTCGTTTCCGGATCCCGCCGCGACCGCCCACACTCGTCCCCATAGTGCAGCATAATATAGCAGTTTGTAAGTGAGCAAATGACTGGAACTTACTCGATATTTATATGTCGACCTTACCACGATGTACTACTTTAGAATTCCTCATTCAATTGCCAGGTTGGGAAAACGTTCGCTCTGAGAAGGGAAACTTTCTGCGCTTCACTCATTTCCATGGGCAGAGAAACATTGAATGCTCTCTCCATTGTGGGATGGCATTCCCCCTAAGAAGGCGCTTAAATATGTGGGTCATCCGCAGATTTGCAGACTGATGCCCTGACGGAATGATTTGACTTTGGAAACAGTCGGGCATATTCTTTGTTTGATTCTCAGCAAATGGGATGGAACAAGAAAATCTACCCATGGAATTGTGATCTTGAGTAATTCAAGTCTTCCACGTTATAATTTTGAGTGTAATGTGATGGAAGGGTCGCATGTCTAGACCTTTTCTATGCATTTGATGATGGCATCCATATATTCCACCAAGCGTGCAATCATCGTGGTCACGCATCCATACGCTACGAGAAGCTGCCGTTTATCCATTCCAGAGGGTATTCCCTAGTGTGCAAAAGGTAATAGCAAACTTATTTAACTAAAATTAAACTCTGATCTTAGCCAAAAGGCCGAGTAGCAAAATAGTCGTATTTATGGTCACCATTTGTACGTAGTCCTGGTCTTAAAGGCACATCCTCTCCAAGTCGCGTGAATGATTTCCTTCGGCGTACAGGGTAGATCCCTAGGGATCAATCTCAGATGTGGCATTTTCGTGGACAGAGATCACCTAACGAGAGCACAAGGGCCTTGCAAAGTAAGCTGCTGAAGGTGCAGATTTTTTTTCTCCGCGCTATTGTCTGGCACCCTCTCATCTGTTGCACTCTTTCACCTCATGCCCTCCTATCCGCGCTTAGTCTCTCATTGCCTTAGCACAGCTGATTACAAATGGGCGAACGCTCAACCTGAGCGTTCTGAACGGATTTTTCCCTTTTTTCTTTACTGACGGCCCATTTCGCTCCGATACATTCGTATTCACGTGCAAGAACCACACCAATTTGATCCTGGGGCATGCCTTCAAGACAATATCGAAGCAGCTTCAAATTAGGTGGTTATTTAAGCTTTTGCATAACATTTCCATAGACGACTCCGCTGCGCAGACGATGTTCCTTGCCGAGTACGCTTCATTACGAGGTCCGTTTCGTTCCTATCAAAATTGAGCACAGGTAAATGGACGAAGTTGCCACATTCTTCAACATTTTTGCCGAAGAAGCTCACCATCTGCGAACGCTATCATTGTACAAAGTAGCCAGCAGTAGCATTTCATACGTAGGACTGCAAAGCACGCGTTGTCGCAATCGTTACAAGCACGAAGGTTTGTTTTGTCTGTGTAACGTCGTCGTGCGGCGATGGATTATGGTTTGTGTGGCTGTCAGGTGATCATGCGTCATCGATCAGTGCATACAACTGCAATTGCATTTCCATTATCTCAGAAAAAAATCATAGATGAAGTTTATCCCCTATGGTTATACCCTTGAAGAGGTAGACTGGACACATGTATCTGCGACAGTTTGGCAATTTTACACATCGACACCTATTTGGGAAGGGAATCGCGCCCTAAGGGAGCTTCATATTTTTTTTCCTGGCGGAAAATCTGCCTAACATTAGAGCGAGTTAGCGTTGGCAAGGTGTGGCTCGTTTTCCAGAGTTTCTCGGTCTCAAAAACAAAAGAAGTTCACAAAACTTCAGCTTAGTACGGGATATGCTAGTGATTCCAGTACTTGCACAGGTCAGGTATAAGTGCAAGCAAGAGGTAATGACGAGCAAGGGAAGCTTATGGTAAGTCGAACGCGAATCAGGATAGGATTCGAAGTTCAATAGCTGACGATCCTATCTGTAGCAAGGCTTTAGTTTCAACAGTGATTTCGAAGTAAGATGACGACTGCCGGCAAATCTCCACAAAGTATGACTGCTAGTTTCCCCCAAGATCGATTACCTCAGTCAGGAAAAAAATCATATTTTTTATGGTCTTGGTTTGGGCGGAGAACGAGGGGCCAATAGCACACTCATAGTTCGGGGTCGAATCCTATATCGGATCTTTCGTTGAATAGCTAAACATTTCTTATTGACTGCTCATTTTTGAAAGCCATCTGAGTCATGTATTCAACAGTAATAGCTTTCTCTTAGAAAAAATCAGAGTCGGGGATTGAGCAGGTGCTCTGAGTGACTAAGGCTATAGAGCCTCGAAAAGAGAAGTCTCATAGTGTGAGATGAATGCCGTCGCTAAATTGCATTTGAGGCGATATCTGAGGCATCATGAATGGTTTCGGCGCAGACGTCAAGGGTGGTCGTTTACGATCGTCCTCACCTCGTACCGGGTGGTCCCTGTTTAATGTCAGTCGGTGCTGGTCTTGAGATCGTGTTTGTTTCTCAAGCGTGTGCCTCATCTCATCATCAGTAAGGTCACAAATGTTTTGTCAGTAACACGCTTTGTATGGAAGGCGACAAAACTCGGGCCATGGAACAAGAACATTGAACGGTAGCACAAGACTATCAAATGCTTCACAATAGCCATGTCTTCAACTGCCTATAGAAGCTGAATATAGGAGTGCAGTAGATTTTATTGTAGTATCATTTTGTTCGAGCCCAATGAGCAATTCGTGAATTTGGCCCTCAAAAATAAAGTCAAATATGACCAGTTTTGGTGAATCTAGTCGCTGTTTAAATTTAGTAGTCAGTTCTGTTTTTGTGCTCACGTGGCCATCCTAAACCCTTTTTTCCAGGTTCAAGAGCAAGAATCCGGAGGATTCGAATGAGGTGCCGAATGGTTTCCTCTCTGATGTGAACAGAGTACGTGTTTATAATTCTTCAGATTTTCATGGGGATCAAGGGAAAGAGCGGTTGGAATTTTAGAAAGAATTAGAAATTGTTTCGGAAGTAAGATGAGGAACTCTATTAGAGACATATTTGAAGTGTGTGTCTGTGTATTGGAAAGCTCTCCTAAAGAAAAGCTGAAGCAGACCAGAAACAGCGTGATGAACGAAGTTTGAACGTGCTTTTGTAAACCATTTTTGAATCCTGCGAGATATGAGTGCGAATAATCCCCTCACTCCCATGAGTCTCTTACTTAGCGATAAAAATCGAATAGAAGTTAACCTCTTCAATGCCGAGTTCGGGTAGGCATCTATGTGCCCGGTAGAGGGATGTCGATCTGAGGACAGCTGTACTTTCGAGGTCTACCTAAGTCGGCGGCAGGCTGCCAGAATGTCCTCATATAGGTCCGTGGTGCACCATGCACTCCATTCCGCTCGGGTGCACACGACCGGGCAAAACGACGTCAGTGTAAGTAAGCGATCGGCAAATCTCTAACGAGGCTTCCAGCAATAAGACTTGGGTGAAAAAGGCATTTTTCAGTCCCCAGTCTAAGAGAAGGAGGGGGGTCGATTGAGGCTTGAGAGACGCGCTATATGATCATCATTAACCAATTTTACGACCATGCTGCACAAACATCCGAGAATAAATCGAATGCGTTGGGTCCAAGCAGCATGTGAAACACCCATTCTTGAAGATCTGAATCATCTGCATTCGTAAAATCGTGAATAAATCTTACCCGGCTCTAGAGAACGTTTCCTCAATTGTGATCTCTTTGATCTGTGTTAATTTTGATAGCCTTTTTTTTCAGGATTCTCTCACGGTCCTTCACAACGTGCTCATTGATCGATCAATTGCTAATTCAAAGCTCTACGACCGTTTCCAATTCGAACGTGTCGGGTATTTCTGCGTTGATCGGGACACCGTACCAGGAAAGGTGAGCAGTTTCCTGCATGTTGCAACTTGCGATCTGCTCTTCAGTTTCACGTGACGTCTTACTCATTCTCTCAAGGCTTATCATACAGTATTTGCTCTGTGGACGTCATCGTTTCGCGTAATAAATCGCATCTCATGAGACAAGGCCTGCTGCATCCGTGATTACCACGACCACGTGGCCGTTTGGTCGAATCAAAATCACTGATAAAGCGCTCTGTCATCGACAAGGTCAAGAAATGTTTGATTAAGTTGGGCTAAGAGAGTGGCTAAGGCAAACAAATCCCGAGGTATGTGCTAGCTGTGCCCGACGACCGGAAGCCAATAGATTATGTCGGGAAATGCTGGCGCCGCATTTTGGCGCCACTATTTGCTTCAGTCACCACAGATAACGACTGCTTTCCATTTCAAGAGGTGTACAGCGCAACGTAATGAGTCGAAAGGTTTTGGCCAATGCGGTTGTGTACATTGGCGGCGACCCAGGCTGACCGGCAGATTACCTAGAAGAGTTAATGATGGCGATAGATTTTATCTGACAGTATCAGTTCGCCAATGTTGGAGTATTCCCGTAGACCTTGACCTCTTGGTTCAGATCTTGCATCCTTGAAGAACCCACGTGTGGAAGCGTCTCGCTTACCCCTCTACAGCGTAATTATCGGCGCGCATCCTCTTTGGGCATTCCATTCGGCGATTACTGCGATTGCTATCTGCTTTCTTCAAGCCGCCGGATTGTCCTCTCCCCGTGATGGCTGTCACTTTCGGTCGCGTAGCGCCCACAGCATTTGCTTCCATCGTGACAACTCTACTAAGGTTCTCGCTGAGAATACTGAGATGCGGTAACTCCCTATCAGTCCTCATGCCCGAACCGATTAAGTATAGATTATTTCTCCGCTGGAACTTGTTGAGGTCAGCTGACAAGGAAAGTCCGTCAGGTCGCCATGGCCATTCAAGAAACGATGCATACACCTAGATGCACCTTTGAACGCTGATCTCAAATCTATCTTCCGGATCTGCTAAGCTCCTCTCTGAACGGAGTTGTGATGCAAAACAGCGCTGCGGTAGGGGTTGGGAGTCAGAGTCAGAACGTCGAAGGATCGGTCCCCTATTGCGTTTAGTGTTTCAACTCTTCGGGGATGCAGCTAAACTGCTTTTGTTAGCTCATTTAAGTGAATCCCTGAAGAATGCAAAACAGTATTTACGGTAAGGGACCGATCCTTCGACATTTTGACTGTGACGCCCGACCACTACCGTTGCGCTCTTTTGCTTCATAATTGCGTTCAGAGAATCGTTTAGCAGATTTGGGAAATAGATTTGAGATCAGCTTCGAAGGTGCATCTAGGCGTATGCGTTTCTTGAATGGACATGGCAATTTGAGGGACTTTCCTTGTGAGATTTCGTACCACATTGGAGTTCTACCGAATACAGGAGCCGTATCCTATCCTTCCCCGGGCTGGGGGGAGAAGAGATCCCTGTAATATTTTGGTTTTCAGCGACACAGTTCCCTTACTTTCAGCACAGGTGGTTGTTTTCACACACATACAAACACAAATAGGCCACTTCTTAGGGCAATTTGGTTGGGAAAACAAAGAAAATTTGAGGCGACTTTTTCTCCCCCTAATCTGGGGGAAGGATAGGATGCGACCTCAAGTGTTGGAAATCATAGTACAGTTAGCTTATTGATTGTTTTGGTGGAAAATCTCCTCACCTGTTTGAGTGCATGAGGGTTTGCAAATTTATGCTAAGCGCAGCCTGCGTCATAGCTGACCGTAAATCATAGCTTAAAACTACACAGCGCGTTCGTGCAAACGCAGTGAACCACTTCGACCGCAGAGCTCTGCTCCCGTGATGTGTTGCCCGTCGCGAACAAGTCAGCTGATCTAATCCCTAGTATCCTTGCGCGTGGTGGGATGGTTACAGTATCGACATCTCGTCCGTCGTTTTGACGATGCGTGCTGCACATGCACCTGTGTACACATAGCTAGCGGCATTTGTTCCGCTTGTTCACCATCAATGTTATGAATGGCACTATTTCGAGGAGCATTTCATCCCTCCATCGCTCCTAATCTACTCAGAATCACAAGAGCCACAGCTGATGTGCGTGAAAGGAAATAAATGCGCCGCGATCGCGCTTGCAGGTCACGGTGCGGTTGACCGTTGTGGTGTGAGTTTGGTGCTGATGTTCCCAATAAACCGCCGAACAGGAGAGGTGACTCAGGACTCAACGAGGACAGGCGCCCACACATCAGACTACGAAAATGTGTTTGCAAACTGCGTCATGCATCACGAGTGGCGTCATCATTGCTCTGAGTCATTCGTTTCCTACAGCTGGTTAGAATGAACAACGAAATAGCAGCCGATGAATAGCGGAATGTATTCCGCTTTGCAAGCAGTATGCAGGCACAATGCGAAAATGTTGGTGTTGAGCAGAGGCCAACCAGCATGTGGTACCTCGAAAATCAAGCTTTTGAAAAAATTTCAGGGGCATAGTTACGCGTCCACGTTTTGGTAATGGGCTCGATTTTGTCCCAGCTGTTGTTGTGGCAGTTTGTCAAACGCTACTTAATCGCTATTAATGCAGTGTCAGGTGTTTGCAGACATAAATGTAGGCTCCCATCTCGACAGACTGGGGTGAACGTTCGTATTCAATGAACCTTCCGCCGGCCGAGTTTCTTTTCCCC
>KZ345454.1:93959-109096 GCA_002352805.1 Teladorsagia circumcincta
AATATGCGTAAATAATGCTGCTCTTGAATATAGTGACTTGCTAATTTTGTCGCTTTCAAAGGCATTGCCGTAGCAAACAGTGCAACAGTGCGAGAATTATTGCAGCCAAAGGACGCCAATCAAAGAACGGTATGTAGACTGCCGAGCAGACAGTGGACAGTACAAAGTACGAATAGGACAAGTGTTGCCAAAATAAAATCAGTTGACAAAGAAGGTGGTGATGGGGGAAGACCGGGCGACGACGTGGAAAGGGAAACCGCATGACGCTCGTGACCGAATGTTACAACGAATGGATCGTATATTTAACATCAACGATTATGTGATGCTTATTATTGATTGCAGGGGGATTATTCAACCCTGTTGTTGTTGTGTTAACACCGGGCTTGCAAGCATCTCCTTTTGCAGCGGTAATGAAGTTATGCTCATTGGACGAGGAGAAAGGGAACGGGTTAGTGTACGCAGTCTGGTGCTATTGAGAGGGCTATTCCTTGGAGGTAGAAAGTGGGAACTGGGGAGGTTATGAAAGCAAGAGAGATAGGGGAGGGAGACAGTAAGCTAACCAAACCCTAAATCAAGTTCAACGAAATATTTCAGGGTGATGGGGTATGTCATTCAGTTCCACTCCATGGGCGCGGCTCGCGTAAGGGTAGCGATATCCTTGGCTGAGGCAAATCCATGGAGGTACCCATGGGGATTTAGGAAACCAATAATAATAATTACACAAGCTATAATCTATGTATTTCAGGCCTGAAGGAGGTTTTATACACCGAAATATCGCGGAGGTCTTCAGAGGAATTCTCTTTTGATTTTTGGCTTCTTTTTCAGAGCATTTGGACTATTGTGAACTTTTGGAATTCTTTTGGAATGAAAACTTTGGTGCCTCTTTTTTTGTACAAATTTAGGACCTGATAAGGCTTCGGGACAGCACAATGCCAAGAAATATTTCAGCCATAGAAGAGCCATTTCATATTTCAGCATGAATAAACCATGAATGTGGAGATTTTGGGAACAATGTAAAAAAGGCGCAAGGCCAGAGATGTATTAGAGCACTACCGAGGCCCTTCAAGCCTAAAATTTCCACGGTAGTCAAAATTAGACAGAAGCGGTCAAAAGTGTTGGGCGGAACGGCTTTTCCTGACTACTGTTCTTATCTTGAAAAGCTTCAACATAATCTGTCATCGTGTCATCTGTCTTGTCCATCATTTTCTTTTCCCAGAGTGATAAACCCCTAGGACTCAAGGATTTGAAAACGATAAAAGGCAGATTATTTCACTATGGAGAGGGATTGTTCAAGTGAGAAAAAATAATGCACGAAAAACCGTTTCGGTGATCACTTTTGACCGCTACTGTGTGTGGGATCGTATTGATGCAAATGAAAACAAAAGGAGCAAAAATAGAAATGGTGATAGAGCTAATCAAGCCAAAATATTGTGGCAATTAGATCCATCTCAGCGAAGTGAGAAGATCTGGGATCATACACCGCAGTGGCGGTGAGCGGTGATGAGCGGCTGAGTGGTTGGCAAACTGGTCGACCTCTGCCGCATGATAGAAGCCGATTCTCTTTAACCCTGCACCCTTTCCCCTATTTCCTCCAAGTTTTAATTAGTGCATGTTTCAGATGATCAGCCTAGCATCTCAACGATGAACGGTGTGGTTGTGGAGGAAAAAGTTCGATCAAGTGGGAGGAAATGCTATAGTTGAGAACTGGCCGGGAAAAGAAGTGCGTGGTGAAGAGGTGGAGGAGGCGGATGTGTTGATAAAAGTGAGAAGATCTATGGAGAGCAATTGGAACACCAGCACATCAACTGCAGGAGCAAACTGCAGGAAAGAATAATTTTCTGCGCCAAGGGATTCACCTACTGCAAAGCATGTACTTGATTTATCGCCAACACCTGACATCGGTTTGCACGGCCACATCAGAGCTGTTCAGCTGCATCCACCACGACAAAAATACTGCTCGATTTTGCTTGCTAAACAGAGTTCCGCCCCGAGAATGTAGTAGTTTAGGGGTTTTTGAGGGAGTATGAAACCCTGAATATGAACAATAAACTTCGAAGATATGGGGAGGGGTATCTGCAAAGCTGCAAATGAAATCCGATCCTCGGTCATGATTTTCATAGAGAGCAAGGTTTGTTAAGATTGGGTTTAGATTGGGTTCGTAAGTGTGCAGCTTCCAATAAAAACTCCTTCACGCGACTTCCTTGTTTCTCATCGATAACTTTGGCTTCTTTGCAAGACACGTCCCAAGGAAGGATTTAGCTACTCTTAAAGTGTCTCGAGGAAATCCTGCCGACGAACGCCATGCTGATCGCCTTCAGTCGGTGTTAGCCGAGCTAACCGTGTAATTAATCGGCTAGTAGGCATGTTTTCATCTAATTTGAACGCCTCATAGGCTTCTTTCGATACCAAAGCATCGTTGTCATCAGCGCTGTTTACACGTGCTCCTAGTCTAGAGTCGTAGTCAACAGGATGCACACATTCTCGTGGAGGGGAGGAGGGAGCGATCCCTTGTCTGGGAACCCTTCATAGATGGTTCTTTGCTTAGGAGACATGTCAAGTGCCCATAAGCGCTTCTATCCTCCTATCGAAGGCTCAAAACAGAACCAGGCACGGAATCTGGCTCTTGTTCAAGAGGTATTCAATTGCGTGCTTCTCAGAAAGGTGACCTATCCTGAACTGGAGCGCCATAAAGGCGTATCAGAGTTATAAGTCACAAATGCGGTACAGACTGGTGGCCAAGGAGTGTAAGATAGTGGTAGTTCGCCTTAATCGGTAGCGAGAACAATTGCGCGGTTAAAAATCAAAATCTAGAGAAACCCGACATCGCATCTTGGATGGAGAGCATGAGGCTAACAAGGCCGATGGGATCAAAGTGAAGGCTCGAAAGAGGATGCCATGCCGGACGCTTCGGCAAACACTTCTGTTTCATGAATTAAATCGAATTATTGCTATTACATTAGACCGCAAATATTTGCTTTTTATCTGTTCGGCAGCCACATGCGTTTGATCAGATTCGAAGGGAAATAAAGCAACCGTGTATCGATCGAGCAGTAGTTCTTACAAACGGTCAGACTAGCCCGTTTTGTTTCACTCTGGAAAGGTTCAAGCCACCACGCACCACTGGTCCAAGCGCAAGGCAATTAGCGAAAATGCGCTATGGCGCCCTATTCAATGGCATCACATTGCATCTCTGTTGCAATCGGAGGCAATTCAACACTTCTGCGTACCCTGGAAGCGATTACAGCAGGTGTTCTGAGATAGTTCAGGCCTCATTGTCAGGCGATAGCACAGTTTCTGAGAGAAAGCATCAAAACATTCGATTTTGATCAACTCCTTTTTGGGCCATGCGAAATACTGCCATCTGGGATCGGGTCGGTAGATTTTTTCCCATATCGGGCTGTTGTCTGAGACCCTCGTGTCTGTTGCGCTCTCTCGCCTCATACTCTCTTCTCTGGGCTTAGTCTAGCACTGCCTCAGTACAGCCGATTACAAAGCCCCTAATTTGACGTTTTGGACGGGTTCTTTTACTTTCTTCTTTACTGCCTGTCCATTTCGCACCAATACGTTCCTATTCGTGCGCAAGAACCGCACCAACTTGATCCAGGGGCATACCTTTAATCGAGCCTGGAGGTATGGGAGGTTTGGATGACGTCTAGGCGTGATTCATTTCGGGTTACACTTTACAGTCTGCATTCTGTTGCGGGGTCACCCGCCCATTGTTCCAATTTCAAAGGGTTTGCGATCCTATCCCCTTTGAGGGTCTCGATACGAATCCCTACCACCACCTGCATTAGAGGGTCCTCATATAGGACCCCCACGCCGAACCACCACCCTACCCTTACCTCTTACCAACATGACTGTTTCTATAGTGTATGATTCTGAGACCAATAGACACGTTCCAACTCCGCCCACTTTACCTCTGAAACGGCCGTATATCAAACAGGGGGCGGGGGGGAGGGGGGGGGGAAAGAGAATTCGTCTGATGAAATAGCAGATCACCTACTACTTACTATTTCATACTGACTTCAAATTTTCCGCCAAAAAGAGCGCTTTTCTTCCGAAACGGCCGTGAGCGATAAACGCGTTAAAAATGGAAGCGGTATAATAAATGCGTTTTCAAGAACGTTCTCAAAAAAGATCGTAGTGGAACTGATATTGGGTTGGGTGATTTATTAGGAATTTGAAGAGCGCAGATAGAACGTAAGTTAGATTGTTTTCAGCATTTCAAAATTTTTTGTCTACTTGAAGGAAACAGAAATATAATATTTGAATAATCGAAGAAAAAACATAAAGAAGTAAAGGTGAGGCAGTGGAAGAAGTCGTACTGTACAGCGGCTGGAGAATGAAAAGCAGATGGAGTTTTTGTATAAATGATAAAGGAATGACGAGGAAGATGACGTCTTTGCGAATGGCGTCGGATGCTTTGGATCGCGTGATTTCCGTGATATTATCGCTCGATCAGGAACCCGTTTTTAGTGCAGTTCTACTCACTCTGCTGGTCCCTTGCACGAGACCATCTTCATTCTACCAACCATAAGTTCTCAGGGAAGCGGGCCCGTTCGTTCAACGATGTAACTGTTGTTAGGAATCTCTTTTATTGAGGCTCCTGCACCCATTATGGGTTACGACGAAACAGCGATGGAATGCAGTGCAAAGCGGGTTTCGTGTTCGCTTAACAAGTGTTCACTTTGGTTTCGTCAACGAAATGGAGTAATAGAGGAGGGCATGGTTGGGTTGGCGGCATAGCGGAGAAGGTCACGGTTCCAGGTAAGTTCTAGAATTCACCAGACATGTTCCGAGATGCCGTCCCTCCACTCCTGTCTGCGCGGACTTTCGTGCAGTTCCTTCTTCCCACATTCCACAGACACTCTGCCCGGAAGACGAATCGTGCACGGCGATACATTCCACGAAAACCTCTTCTTCGTCGGCGATTTTTGTGATTTATAGTCGTCGGGCTTCGCGCAACGCCCGCGTACCTACGAGACGCATTGCAGATCATGCAGCAGAATAATCTGCTCAAGTGACAAATCAGATTCGTCATCGAAATCGTCGTCAAGTTCGATTCAATGCAACGAGACGGCCATCGAAAAACTTGCCGAGGAATGCGGATTACCACAAGCTGGTTCCTCGTCGTGGAACACAGAGACGAACTTGCCTCACTCGTCAGCACATTCACATAACATCAAAGAGTAATTTGCAAGCGCCTCCACAGATTGCAGATCGCTGCACTCCGGTTATCCTCCCTTTTTATCATTCCATGATCAATAATCCGGTTCTGCTTTTAGGTAGCCCGGTCTCACATTTTTATGTTGTTTTCCAGCTCCGAAAACGTATTCAGACGGTCTTGAAACATGAGAAAGAACAAATAAACAAGTAAAAAACAAATTTTTATTCACAGGAAGAATTTACGATGAAAAAGCAACTCACTCAAATTAGAATAAGGGCCAGAAAGAAGGAAAAACCATGAAAAGCGGTCCAGATCCCAAGAAATGGGACCCTTTCCTTTTCCTTTAATCTCGGCATTGATGCGACTCCCATCGTTGTGCCCTCTTCAATATAACGTTCTCTCTCCTATCTAATCACTCACTGCCTGTCGATCTGGGGCGAGTGAATAGAACATCGATGGGCGTGGATCGCCAAGTGCGCCAAGAGTGACCCATGCTAGATCGCGGAGGTCGAGCCTTTCGCTTCCAATTGCGTGTCACTCCGCACCCTCAGGAGGTCGAGTCTTTCGCTTCCAATCGCGTGTCACTCCGCACCCTCAGGAGGTCCGCCTGTCTCCCCTCTAGATAAATTTCCCCTTCTTCGACCTTCATTCTTATCGTGGAATCCTCCTACGAGTGGCGTGGCCGTGCTGCAGTACGGAGTACTGAATTCAATTCAAATCTTGCAGTTGTTAGCATCATAGTAACGAATGGAAATTGTAAATATCAAATAAGAAGGATTTTCTCGAATAAAAACAGGAATTCTGATGATTCAGTCATAAAATGAAACTGTGGGAATTACGTATGAAACAAACATGTGACAACGGTCATCTGGGGCCGGGTGGAGCAAGTTCCAACTAGGGGATGGATCCCCAAAACTCTGCATCTGTGGACTCTTCCCCTACTCTTCCCCTTCTTGACCACGAGAATTGGGTCACCGACATGGTAGAAACGCAGAGTTTTGGGGACCCATTCCCTACAATTGGAGATTCACCGGGCCCTGAAAGCCTGACGTTTCAATTCAATTTGATGCTGTCTTTGAGAATGCGCTGCATCGTATTTTTGAAGGGTTCGAATTTCTAGCCCAATGGGGAATTTCACGGTAAGTCGGAGGTCAAAGAAAGGTTGAATGTACCTAGTCCAAAGGTAGGGTGCCAGACGATGCGCGTTTGGTAGTGAAAAGTTCCGCGCCAGCAGCGTGGCAGGGCCATACCCGCGCCGCTTGAGCCGCTGCCCGCCCACTCTCTCGTCATCTGGCTCTAGTCGCTTGGCAGAGAATGAGAAGTTGCGTCAAAAGTGCAGCACCGATCGCATCAATGCGGAAATCAACGGGCAAAGGGGTCCCATGCCTTGGGTTCTGGGCGTTTTCCATAATTTTCCTCCATCCCTGCCCCAATAAAGACCTTTACCTGAATTTATAATGAGCTTCCTTTCCATCGAAAACTCAGCCTCCAACGTTGCATGGATGTTTCTGATCTGTCGGTCACATTTTGGCGAACAGCCGTGATGTTTCCTAGCTGAACGACCTGCTCAAACACACGTTAATGGCATGACATCAGAAATTGAACCAGTCGCCTCGAATTTTTTGGACTATTCTCTCCATGGATGATTCACTTGAAGCATTTTGATCACACCGTCTTTGAATGCACTTTTGCGAATTGTAGCAGTCAATCTTCCAGAATATTCGCAATATTGTTTAACAACAAGGGCGCATTACGTGTTCAATGTGCGTCATTTTTAATAATGGTGGGCTGACTGGTGTCGCGCCGTTATAATGTTTGATTATCAAAGCATAAAAGCAGTAAAAAAGGGCGCCAAAATTCAATTTCTCAATTTTATTTGAACAATCTACACAGAATGTTGAACAACAGTCTGAGGCTCCAAAAACTTATTTCAAACTTCAAACTCGACTTTCCAAAACTTTTGAAACTTGGCATTACTCACCCTTTACTTTTCGGTAATTGAGCCACATTCTTCTCAAGGTTTGTGAATGGAGGTGGATTCTGCTAGAAAGTTCTTCAAGGGGATAGTTTGACCCCTAGAACAGGAACGTTCCAGACGTGGACTCCTAGTACCCGCGCTACAGAAGCCGCGTACCCATTATATTTCACCACCAACACCTCCGGAGTAAGTTACAAACAGTTTCTCGACTAGCGAAAGTAATATTCATGTTCCCTTTATCAAACTACCAAAAAACAAGTTTTCAGTGAATTTGAGGCTCTAAGGTGGTTCGGCGGTGGCGCTTGTGGTGCTGGCGCTAGGCGTTTACCCGCACAACTAATGCGATATTCTCATTCCGAAGCTCTAAACTACCTCCATGTGTAACTTTTTAGCAGAATCCGCCTCCTTCTGTAAATTTCGAGGAAACTAAAGTATTTTCAATGGCTTAAGCAGGGTGAATGGCGGCACTGATAGACGCTCTGATGACCACTGAGGCGCTGGTGGCGTTTTATAGAAGTCTATTGACATTAGGGCGATGTCAGACTTTGCGAATCGAGCGATTCACTAGCGAATCGAACGTTAATCAGCGAATCGAACTTTGCACCAGCGAATCCAACTATGTAATAGCGGGTCGAACTATGTGCCAGCGGCTCAATAGTGGCGGGACTCAACATCCAAAGGAAGTCCAGCCACTGTCAAACAATGTCAACTAGACAGTAAACACAGTTTGAAAGTGGCGGGACCTCCTTTGAACGTTATGTCTCGCCACTTTTGAGTCTCTGGTACATAGTTCGACTCGCTGGTACATAGTTCGACTCGTTGGTGCATCGCTCGATACGCGAAGTCTTCGCTAGTGAATAACTCGATTCGCAAAGTCTGACATGCCCTTAGTGACAAAGTGTGGGTAGTATGGAATGACGCAGAAAATAAAAAAATTACCTTTTTGGAACTGTGAGAGATAGTACTGATCGTGAGTACGGAGTTGCGGAAATCATACAGGGGGAAAAACACAGGTCTAAAAATTGTCGAAGACATAGTCCGGGAAGTGGAATACACTGCTGCACGTTTAGTGACAAGAACAAGAGACTGGAGACTATTTGCATGAGACTGGCTGCTCTGGTCTACTACCTCCAACGGGGTCGGAATCTTGTCTCTTCCGCGTCTTGCACGTCGTGCAGCTGCGATTGGGCGTCAAAATCAAGGTCAACGATTTCAACGAATTCGTACAGTATCATCTCATGGCGTCTAGCTGATGTTAGTGGGTGTCAACATACGGCACGATGCTTGGAAACATTGTAGAAGCCCTAAAATCGGGTGTGATAAGAGGCTATGATTAGCAGTTGCGATAAGAGTCGAGACGTTCTACGTATTGGGCTCATTTGCGACGTCGGGATCGGAATGGGGAATGCGTTTTTTTCAAGAGAGCTGTGAAAAGATTACCAGTTATTTTTCGACCTTCACGCACATTCAACTTCTCCTTACAATCATTTTGCTATCAATTCCTACAGATGGTAGTTCCCAGACGTCGCCCAGGAATCCATGCAGTTAACGATGACACCTAGAGAGTGTTATGTGAAAGCGAACACTGGAGTGATCACGTGAAACACCTCCGTGTTTTGTTAATCACCGCCGTCGTCGTGGCGCCATGCATCTGGAATTCGCACCTTTGAAGAACTAATTCGTGACGCCTGTCTCTCATGTTCGCGGGACGTGTTCGTGGGAGTTGTGCTGCAGGTTCGAAGAATGAGAAGCGCTGCAGACATCAGTGGGATTATGGTGCTGGAAAAACTCACTTTTTAACAATTGTCAGCACCAATCTAATTATTTGAAGCTTCAAAGAGCAGGAAATGTTACAAAAATACAAAAATTAGAACGATGCACAGTTACAGAGGAGGATGATGTATTCATTTTATTTGGAAAGCGGTTTCCTAGACCACCGGTACCGATAACAACCGCGAAGGGTAAAAACCTCGGTCGTCCTGGGGTGATCAAACCCATTGATCATATCAGTGATAAAATCTGATTGCACCAGTAAATAATCTTACTTCCGCTTTTAGCCGGCATATTCACTTATAAATAGAGTATGAATTACACAAAAATATAACTAGTAGTCGGGATGGAATGGTGCCCTGGTGGTGCAACCTGCAGCCTGGGCGATAGGTGGTCCGAGTCGCGCCTGGGGCAAAATTTTGTTGACAGCCTAGCATTCTCTTTAAAATAACAGCTGGTATTTGCGTTTATATCTTAAGCTATTATTTATTTATTTATTTATTTAATACATTCGAAAATGCGCTACTGCCAGGACTTGAACTAAATCACAACAATAATAGTAAAGAAAGCAGGTGAAAAGCTCTCCAAATGGCACAACAATAGATTAAACTATTTACTAACCTATTTTGCTATTCTCACAGCCATCCATGGTCACCGACGGCTTCGAGGAGACCCCCCTTTACCGAGGAGTTTGAGGGAACCCCCTATCATTTGCTGCCACACAAAGTAGCTCTGCCATTTTTTCGACCAATTCACTACTGAAACCATTCCTTGCTCCCATCGGAACAGGTCTCCCGAAATTAATATAGGATTCAATTCACGTTTTTTCCTATGACACAGCCTTTGGCCGATAAAATGTCACCCCTCCATGGTTTCCCTCCCCCCTCCCCCAACTCGGATCGGCTGACTCAGAAGATAGCTCCAGACATGTTGAGGTCTTATGGTTAGTGAAGAGTTCACAGTGTTAACTTGCCCCGTCACCGTGTACACGTGAACTTTGCTGACGCCTCTTTCCCCCCGTCTCTTCTGCACTAGGACGACTTCTTGTTCATATCCATAGCAAGAAGAGTTGGTTGTGATGAACTGTGCAAAAATATCATGATAGATATGGCCAGGTTGAACGAGGGCGGCCACGAGACGCGCCGATTGTAAAGCGCTACAAGACGCTGGGCTATTCGTGCCGTTAATTGCGCTTCGACGCTTGAACAAATATTTGTCTATTTTTTCCTGAACAGCTTTTCGCATGAAGCTCAATACCGTTCGGATGATCGAGAAGGAGCATGAGAGTCTATACAAAAGCGCGGGCTCCTTTTCGTATGGGGCAGGAAAGGCTGTCGATTGCCATTGTTCAAGAACTTTGCTCGTCCACTTTAGCAATCTGGAAGCTGCGGTTGGCTACCAGACGAATCCATAGTTCCTCTCACATCGGATGGTTGCTCCTATAAACTCACAGTTCGAAACGCTTCGGATAGCTTTTGTTTGAACAAATATATATTTTGCCACGAAACGATGCACTTTAGAGAAAGAACGCAAATGTTCACATTTCCGTGAACAATGGAAAGGGCTCCCATCAACAAACCATCCCATTGCCTGCTGGGTAATCGATTCATGTGAAATGTGAAGTTCACCTTCAAACTCGGGGATCACCGGATGTGTATGATCTGAGCTCGAAGGCAAGATTCGGGATTAAAGTTATGGGGTATACCATTCAAAGGATTGAAGTTATGGGGTATACCATTCAAATGTGAATTAGGGGTGGGACGTGGACCGGCAGTGGAAAAAAAAAGGAAAAAATAGTGATGAAATAGAGTGAAAATGCGAGCTTTTTGCTCTACGCTGCTGAGAATTTCAAGACGCCGGCAGGGAGATGAGAGATAATGTGAGCGCGGAGAGCGGTAGAGAAGTACGAGCAGAGAGCATAGCAGACCAAGACTGCGACACAGACAGATATTGAACGGTGGGCGGAGCGTGTCTCAACTGGTGGAGCGTGTCAAAGACCCTTGCGCCTAGCGTCCTAGTGACGCGTTTTGGTGCAGAAACGCGGCGTACCTTCTCCAGTTGCATACCACGCACTTCTAGCCACTATATGGGCTTATTAGGCTGGTCTGAGCCCGAACTTTGCCTTTCAGTGTTAGTAAAATCAAAGGTACACACAGCTGAAGTTCTATGCAGGTGGTTAAGAGTCTCAAGGAAGTGACATCTATTAGACGTCAACGTAACAAAGCCTTCAAGTTGCTGGCCCGAAGTGAGAGTCGCCAACAACAACTGTTCCATTTCAAAACCCGAGCACAGGGTGCATGCACGTGAGGAAGTAGTGGTTGACTTCGTGAAAGGGTTGAGCTTCCTCTAGTGAATGAGCTTGAAATTGTTGACGCAAAACGAGCACTGAGAAGATTTTCGAGGTTACGTAGCCGGCTAAAAATATTTAATAATTCGCAGTCTGAGAATGGCTGAAAGTGCTGTGTTTACCGCAATGCTACTCCCTCGTGACAAAATTGTGATTTTTCTGTCTACGCTTGAGGGAGATTTGACGAAGATCCCCAATGAAAACCTGTAACAAAGAATTTCTTGTCCAGGATGGTAGTAAGCCTCGCTTCTTGCCTGAGCAGGGTCAACCGCCCGAATCGTCCGTTGTTCTGACTCCGAAAGGTGGCACCCCCCCCCAACTTAAAGGGGAATCCATACGCCCCCACCCCACTATCAGCCTTAGGAGAGTCCCCTCAATACGATCCCTACCACTTCCTATGACGATCCTCGCCGTCATTGTTGTTTCTGTAGAATTCAACCCTGAGACCTGTCGTCCCAATGCCGAATCGCCCACTTCTTCCTAAAAAACGGCCGTCGAGCCCCGAGAAGGGGAGGGGAGAGGAGGGGTGGGGTAGGAATAAATATGTCATGAAGCAACGAATCCTCTAATTAGCCTATTTCACGCTTCTTTCTCGAAGGTTTCACCAGAATCTTCGAAAACCCATCGAAGCGATCCCCTCTCTTGCCACCACGACTCCACTCCTAAAATACGATCCTTTCTTCCTCGCCTTCATAACCCCAAATACAACCCCTCTTCCGGAAAAGTTGGGTACTGCGCAACGCACGGTCGACCCTGGCGTTGAAGGCAACCTAAACATTTCCGGCTGTATGGGGACACCTGCGTACCGCACTTTCATGCGGAGGAACTTGAAGACAAAAGATAGACCCTTCTGAGCATTCCCTTGTTTTTGGTCATCTTTAGATCGGCACCTATTGGGTGGCAACCGAGGAAATCCTCTTCCTTTGGACGATGTCCTCAAAAACTCATGTTGTTATGTAACCAGTTCTGTTGGCGTGATTTACATGGCGCCATTATAGCTGGGTCTCTTGAAAGAGTTTGACTGCACTTCATTCACCAATGGCTCTATTGAAGCTATGAGATCCATGTTATTAGTTGGTTTTATTGCGAGACAGCGTTATTGTTATTCTAGTGATCAAACATCTTCGTCGGCTCCAACTTTGTCATTTCGATTGAAAGTGCAGACATTGACATCGAGATACAGACAGTCCCACATGAGGGAATGACATTGTGGTTGCGAATAGCCTTAGCCTAGCCGTGGCTCTTCCGCCGTATCTCCGATGAGCGTAGGACTGGCACATGTCGCAGTTGTGTCTTTCGGTGGGTGCATGGGCACCTTTGAAACACGAAACTGGCGGCAACCGATGTGAAGTGTAACTTTCCGAGAACTTCTCGCACCTCGGCAACCACGCCGACCAACGATGCTTTCTCATTTCGTCTCGTTCCGGAGGCGTCGCTAAGCGCCAACATTTGTCCTCCACGAGATGTTGTACATCCATCACGACGACACACGCCTGTTCCACAAAGCGCAAAGGTTTGATCGAGCACGATTTATGCGTACATGTGGCTGGGGAACCTGGCGGATGTACCTTTTGGAACCCTCCTCCTTTCGCTCTCGCACAAGGGGGAAATTCAGATCCCATTGTGGAAGCTCTGACATAATAATCGGAATCTGAATGTTGGAAAGGGGATGGGGTCCCCGATAGTCGACGGACTACTTCAAGTCGGTCCTCTAAACCACCTCAATTTGATGCTTACCTCAGGACTAAGCCTGGGAGAGAGGATGGAAATGCGAGATTCGTCCTCTCTCCAAGGCTCAGTCCTAAGTAAGTAAACCAGCCCTTTTGGCGGAGCTTGGACGTAGCTGCACCACATTCGTTATCGCTCTCCCACCGTATACCGACCGGTTCAAGTAGTTCGTCAACAGTCGGGAACCCCATCCTCTCCCCAACATTCAGCATACGGTCCCAGCAGAAACGCCAAATGGGCTGGTTTGCTTACCGCATCAAGATCTAGATGAAGCTACCAGAAGTCTGCACGTAAAACATTACTGGCTATAAATAGCACAGTCGAGAAGGCCCGACATTCTGAGGCTAGAAGTAGCTGATCAGGTTCCAAGAATCATATCAAAAAGCTTTTTGCTGTCATCAAGAAGAAAATTAGCCCTCAATTAGGTACCAGAACCACTGCACAGCATTTCATGGTTCTTACTATTGCCAGAGAAACGACGAATGTTTCCCCTTTCCATTACTATCAAAAAGCTCTTTGCTGTCAAGTGAAAGCTGTCGACCTTGCAGAGATTTTTGAATACCTTTGTAAGAAGTCCTGGAAGTCTTCCTTGACGTCTCCTATCAAACCACGAAAAATCTGTCCGAAAGCCACTTCTACACGGCTGCTGAAGAGTTTAGGGATGCGATCTGTGTGGAGAATCACTTTGAAAGGCATTGTCATGGTTTCGCCGAGGATTTGACTTCATTCCCAAGAAGAACTGTAGCAAAAGTGGAATACAGACTGGTACCGAGCAAGTTGCAGAGCTGGAGCCACGCCAATCGGCCAGTGAAGCCGGGAGTGAGGTTTTATTCCTATACGCAGACTTTCAATCTGCCCATTCGGACCAGATCGCAAAATGGCAGCCACCGGTGGCCGTCATTGTCCTTCGCGACTCTTTTTTGAAGTCGGGTGAAGTGGTAAAAATCAGCAATTTTTGCAGGAACTTTTCCCAAGAGGGCCACCGATGGATGCTATGGTCCCTAGTGAGCATCTTCGCGTCAGCCAAGGCTGCCATTGTCGCGAATGGGTTGAACCATTTCTTCATCTCTTGGTGACTTTTTTCTAGAACAAGGACTTAGTAGCTAGCATTCACATAGAAAATCCAGTTAAGTCACCATTCGTCACGGGTAACATTACTTGGGGAGAAAAACGTGGGCGCTTGCGTATTTGAAACTTGGGTCTAATTAGCTCTGTGAAAATTTCAGGCAAAAACTGATGTGGAAACCGTTGGTCTTTGGTCATTTCAAGGGCAAGTGGGAGTAAGAGAATACATTGTATGTTGTGCCGTCAAATATCCACCCCCGAAAATATGGACGTCATTACCATATAGTGTGGACGACAGCTAGTGCAGCTTATCTAACAAAGTTGTTTGACGCTGTTGTGATTGTACAGCTGACAACAAGTACATCACAGGCACTTTGCCTGTTCTATGAGTGTCGCCCACAAGTGCGGCCAGAAAGGCATGAATTTCCCGTGGTCAAAACTACAGTTAGGGACTAGCCACAGAGGGCACAGAGTGAAATCGGAAAGCGTCTGCAATGGGTGCAATAGTTCAGGAAGAGCGAAGTAGAAAGTTGTCGTATGAGAGACCTTTCAGAACATCTCCTCCAACAGTAATCACCGCTTTTCGCAGCATAATACCATCGCTGAATCAAGCCACAACCTCAATGTAAATATATGTAGAGCCATCTAAAGATTGATTATTGCCTAATAATCCCGGTTCAGTCAAGCCTTATGGGTTAGGCGGTATTGACGACCCCGTAGTGCTGCTCTGCACGTGAACAGCGGTATTTGAGCCGTGAAGTACTTTTGAAAATAGCGATGTACACAGCATTGCGAGTGGTGTTTCACCTGTTGAGGTGGGAGGGACGTGGGAGAAAGAATGGCCACTAATTGTTCAGAATCGATAATGAAACTTCAAAAATAGAGACTGACATCTATTGATTGGACACTGGTGTCATTTTCGATCAGGAATTGTTCCCGAAATGATGTCGGATGCATGGCGTATCTCGAAGGTAGAAGCGTCTAAAGGTTCTTCCTTTGTTGGAACAATCCGCGATTGGAAAAGGCGCATTCCCAATAACCCACCTTAGACACGTATTTATTTATTTATTTATTTATTTATT
>KZ345456.1:10599-30341 GCA_002352805.1 Teladorsagia circumcincta
TCCTAGGGGCGGAGCTCAGGGGGAGGCGGAGCTCAGGGAGGATTGGCAAGCCCCGTGCGCTGCAACTAACGCACCTTAGGCCGCGAAAAGGTCACATCTCGCTTCCTTTGGCCCCTGACTACTGTTTCCGCTGGTGCATGTTCTTCCATGCTGCGCCCACACTTTATCGTAATCTCTCTCTTTGAAGATCGGACTGATTTAGTTGGAAACTTGTTATCTCCTATTCTCCGAATCAATACGTATCTAATCTTTGCAACTAAATTTCCTGATCTCCTAGCTTTTAATTTGTCGAATGAGCATTGTCGTAAGCTCACATCTGTATTTGTGCTCAATTTAGTGTTGGTGTACTTGAAGCGGGATCGCTATGCAGAAAGCTTCTGCACCCAACCAGCCTCCCCCCTAGTCCTCCTCCCCTCAGAACAATCCTTAGGGGGATTAGAGTATTGATTGTGTGAGCGATTTCCATTATCTTCAAAGTTTGAAACCTTTGAGGTGGAGGGGGGTTAGTTAGGGGGTGGAGTGTAAGCAATGTTCAATTTACCCGTAATGCTCGCTCGGCTCAGGCAACGATGTCCACCCCTCTCACTATACCAGCGCCATCACTCACTCCTGTCTTCCTTATAATCCCACACAGGGGCGAATCTGTGAGGGGATACGACAGGCAAACGGATATGCTTACTGGCGGGCAGTCAACCTACATTAGTGGTACATTTAATAGTGATAAAGCGAAGAAGCAAGGCGCCGACTATATCTGCCTGTTAGCGCTTCACATCAAATTTCTCGAAAGTTCGATGAAACCAACCGAATTCTTGACATCGGATTCCAGATGGTTGAGCTGCATATCGGTCGATTGTTACCACCGGACGCTACCAACGCACACGCCATTCTGCTTCTATTCGATGACGAATCACCAGCGACTCTAAAACGAATTAAAGAATACGTGAGTCGAGATGTTGGTCTTTGATTTGGGACACGTGCAACTCTTGGGAGTCATTGCTTGGGAGAACTTTAGCATGAAAGGCAGGGAGATAAAATCAACAGAGGACGGCTGTCCATACTACACTGCAATATGCCGCTGATAATGGAGCTCTATTTCAGTGGTATTCCAAAATTAACCTCTTTTTCTCTCATGTACCATTATTTCTCGTTCGAACCAAATGTGACTTGAGGAAGGTCAGTCCAGATTTTTTTCCATTTTTCAAACGTTTGCCACGAAAACCCGTGCAATAGGATGGTCCAGAAAACTACGCCCACCGAGATTAACTCACCCGTTGGTTTCAGACTTTCGATCCCGATCTCGGTCAGAGATTGAAAAACTCGATGCATGCATTGCGATATCTTGAATGCTCAGCCAAACAAATGGTAAGTCTTTCGTCTAGAAAATGAGCCTTCAATTGACTTACGTTGTCAAACCATAAAATTTGCCCACTATATTTACTGAAGGCAGCGTTCATGACAATTTCGTGTCAATAACTATCAGAAAAGACGTGCCGTCTGGTGAGATAGTGGAGGAGAAACCAGAAGGAACCGTCGAAACCGCAAAAAAAGGGGCCCTCATTATACGTGTTCACTTGGAGATGGACGAGTTTTCGCGACTTTGGCACCGTGGGCAGTAATGGCCGCGTAGCAACAGGATCGTCTGGAGACCCGCGATTGGCCGCGGCCGCGACGTCGCATCAGTAGTGGACGAGTTGAGCGTCATTCGATTTAATTCATAAGTACGCTAAACCGACTCTTCTTTTCAGCATTCCAGTCAATGCCTGGCGTGTATAAAAAAAGGTTTAAAATGGCTGTGGAAGGAAGCTCGAAAGGGCTCGCCGCGCCGGCAGTAATGAGAACAGTGTCACAATACGTGCCCGACAGGAGGCCCGTCGCGCGGCAAGATAGCAGAGTCGCAAATGGGTCAACGGACGAGTCGCAGCGCTTACTATGCGACATGAGACATACATAGTATGGTACACTCTGATCAACCTGATGCAATATCGATACAGAGCGCGCTGCGACTCGCCCGCCGACCCGTCTGCGTCCCTACCATCCTGCCACGCGACGGACCTCCTGCTGTTGTCGTTCTCTTATGTCTATTGGCGGAAGTTTCTTTATCCCCGAGGCTTGTCTTTCCCACGACTCAACGCTTTCCACCATCCCTGGACACCGAGCCTACCGCCGCTTTATTGTCTTCTTGATCAGGTCTTCACCCTTCTCGCTACCCATCTTCCCCACATGAGCTCCCCGCATTGTCCGCTGCCTCCAAAGAGCAGGATTTTTGAGGAACTAGATTTTTTTAGAAAGGTTTCTGAAAAGTTGAAGAATTGCATTCCAGAACGGAGTAAAGTATGTGTTCCTTGAGACTCTGGCGGCACTAAAATTAAAACCCGAAAAAGAATCAGATGATCCCGAATGTACGTTTGTCTCGATCGATATATCGGCTTTTTCTGTAGAATATGCACAACAAAGTTTTTTATTGCAGTCATGTCTATGACACCGATGGAGGGCGTGGCTGCAGTGATAAGTCGAATTGGGAGCTCTGGTCCGCTGCTGAACGTATGAATACTTCTTATTTGATGGAAACCCCATCATTCCTTCTGATTTTAATCACCTCAGTTTTTTAGCAAGTCATGATAAACGCTCGAGAGTGTCTGACAAATCCGGCTGCCTTCCCAGAGATCAAACAATCGGTAAGTAAGACGGTACTGCCATCAAACTATTGGCTGAAGCCTTTCTCAGGATTACTACTTCAACTTAGTGATGCCATCGAGTCAGATGATATGAATAGTTTAAGGTGCAACTATTATTGGGTCAGTGGGATGAGGCCTCAGCGCGAAAAAGGTAGAAGTTCGGAAAGAGAACGGGTCTTACCGATATCGCGGCTCAAATCACTGTGCAAGGGGGCTGAAGTTCAGGTTTGAGGCAGAGTTTCACTCAGCACCCAGGATTCCGCCCACGAATTGGCGTCATAGGCCACTCTCGCTCGTATCTATGCTCTCTTGTCACTGATTCTCTTTCCCTTCCTCAGCGCTCACTATCTTTTAGTTGAGTGTCTGTCCCTTCAAAATTTCACAGCCCAGAGAAAGGCCTTCTAGACGTTTGGTGGCCGCTTACTTTTTTCGTCACTATCGGTTCACTTCGCAATTTTTCTTCCATTTTCGAGCGGAATAACCATATGGACTTGATCCTGAGGTGTGCCTTCGAGAGCAACTCTGGGAGCTGCTCGAACTGAGCGACACCTTGCTTTTGCAGGAAAAACGTGGGCGAAGTTGGGGTGTCTACTATTCTCAGAACAGAACACTATGAAAACTGCCTTATGGCGAGGGTGGTGATGTGATCAGGGTAGGGTAGAGGAGCGCCGTTTGGGGGAGCCTCGTGACATTGACGGTGGTAGGGGGTCGCATCGAGACCCTCTAAGAAAGGGAGGAAAAACTTTGGGAAACTTCGGGTGCGACGGTTGATCCTAGACGGGGGTCATCGCGCGGGGTTTCCTGTCCTTCGAAGAAGGGCACGGATAATGCCAAACGCGTGCGATGATGTACGGCTTCATATCGAAGTAACACTCCACGTCCCTTTTGCGCATAATGTTAATAATCCGCTAGTCCCTTACTACATCTTTTTTGAATTCTTCCAAAAAACTGCAAGTTCTTATCCAAATTTTTCTGGAACACTGGATATCGAACATTTACTAAGTTCGTTCAAAAATACCAGCATCGTTTGAATCTCCTTGAGTCATCGTGTTGGCAGTCTATGGAGGCATAAAACTGATCTTTAGATGCTAGCTATCAAGGAGTTCTTTGTTTTCTTCGTAATGCCGGCATAAAAGGGCATAGACAACTGAACTACCATTAAGGGCATCTTTCATTCAATAAAATTGCGTTAGTGGCGCATCCCATCAGGATTGGTGAGCGATACTGCACAGCCTTCCTCTGTACATTGAAGAGACAAATTCGCTCGCAAGAAAATCGATTGTCTCTGTCATCCAGGGACCACAATTCATGAAAGTTGAGCGCGCGATTGCGAAGCGGTCAGAGCTCATGTGGAACGCAGTGGTCGCGTAAGAGGAAGCTAATTCGACGCCCACTTTGCACAGGCTCATTTTTCGTTTTGTTTTAGAGCAACAGTCAAAACAGGGAGGGCGTGGTCGGAATTGGCTGCAATCCTTTGGCCGATTTCGACCACGCCCACTTCAAAGTTGCTCAGCCCTCAATCAAGAAGTGTGACTGAACAAAATACTCACATGGAAAGCCGCTAGGAAGAGAGCTGAATAGCTTCGAAGTGGGCGTGGTCGGAATCGGCCGAGGGGATTGCAGCGGATTCCGACCACGCCCAACCGTGTGGGACTGTTACTTCAAAGCGACTATTGATTTTACGCGCTCATACCCTTTTCACGTTCAAGGGACAAGGCCTGTCGGGCCAGTACGAGAACGGCAATCATGAATATTAACTATTTTCAAAGTTGAATTATACAGTAGCGCTCAAAAGTCTTCGGCCAAATGCTTTTCCGAACGTAACTTCTTTTCTGCTGAATCAATTTGGCTCAAATTTTGATATGTTTTGCGGACAATCCTTTCTCACAAAATCAACATATTTGTCTCGGATCGGAGGAAGAGCGAAGAACCAAAAAAATATTTTACTGGAAATTCCGAGTATACCAAATGCCAAGAAAATTTCAAATTATTGTAGAAATCTTATCACTGAACAAAACAATCGACCGCATGATGAGGATCATTAAACTAATCCAATACTTTGTCGGTAATCTTTAAAAGCCGCTGAAAGTTCAACACGGCCTGAGTATGAAATCGGTACATGTATTCACTGTCTACAGAGACCACTTCCCCCATTTTCCTTTATATATGACAAGTTTTTCGCCCACAAGTGTGGCTCTTTTTCCTGCCAAAGGTGTAATCACCCCTTCCCATAGTGCTACGATGGCGCTCAAGCATGCTTACGAATTTCTTCTTCCGCTAAAAGCACGCCATGCAGTTCAGATCACTCTTGCATAGGAGAGTTGTGGTGCTTTGTGTCTACCTGTTGCTAGAAAACGAGGTCGGTACCGTACACGTGCCATACCTGTAGACACACAATACCTTCTACGGTCTATCTGATACATGCGCACTTACCACTCCTTGAATCCTGTGAAGTTGTTTGAGTGCCAAGTGGTAGGGAATGGGATGGGTCTGCGCACGCCTGAACTCGTGATACCCGCAGGGCTCCAACGTCATCTGGAGCGACGTGAGTAACTTCAGAATGCTTGGCGGCAACGATGCAAGCCATGTGTGGCGTCCTAACGAAAAACTTCTCCATCCAAGGTATCAGATACCTTCCGTGAAACGGGGGTGGAGGCTTGGTTATGATGGTGCTTAAGATAGGAGGGACTACTGCATAGGACTCGGGAAGTTATGAGTGGGGATGTATCAGATGGATTCTAGAAGGTGTTGGGCATCCAATGGTATGGCATCTGTAGGGTACCGACCTCGTCCTCTAGCTACAGGTTGACACAAAGCACCACAACTCTACTATGCAAGAGGGATCTGAACGGGATGGCCTGCTTTCAGCGGAAGAAGAAATTCATAAGCATGCTTGAGCGCCATCGTAGCACTATGGGAAGGGGTGATCACACCTTTGGCAGGGAAAAGAGCCACACTTATGGGCGAAAAACTTGTCATATATAAAGAAAAATGGGGGAAGTGGTCTCTGTAGACAGTGAATACATGTACCGATTTCATACTCAGGCCGTGTTGAAGTTTCAGTGGCTTTCGAAGGTCACCGACAAAGTATTGGATCAGTTTAAAGTTCCTCATCATGCGGTCGATTGTTTTGTTCAGTAATAAGATTTTTACAACAATTTGAAATTTTCTTGGCATTTGGTCATACTCGGGGATTTCCAGTGAAATGTGTTTTTCTTTCTCCGCTCCTCCTCCGATTCGACACTAATATGCTAACTTCTTGATCAAGGATTGTCCGCAAAACATCTCAAAATTTGAACCAAACTGATTTAGCAGAAAGGAAGTTACGTTCGGAAAAGCATTTGGCCGAAGACTTTTGAGCGCTACTGTATCTAGAAAATTGGGCCCAGTGTTTTTCAGAGCTAAGAAAATACCATTTTCAGATCGATTCGTACCTGCCGTTCAGCATCTTCGGTACAACGCCATCTGTCACGTCCAGGCTCAATCAAGAACAGCTACCAGCGCCGCCCAAGAAGAATTGCAGCACGCCGACGCCAGCCGCCATGCCCAAACCGGACCAAAAACCATTGCTGGCACCGACTCAAAGTGATCGCAGTTATCGAACGGCGGTCCTAAAATCGCCAGACACCGGACGATTGGTGGAGGATGGTGAGTCGCCTGTGGAGGACGTGACCATCGACTCCCCAGTTGCAGAAGATGTGACGATGGTGGCCGAATCGCCGTCGGAAAAGACCGACGCGGAAGATTTGACGACGGCGATCGAGACGCCGTTGCAGAAGCCAAAACCGGCAGAGGACGTGAAGACAGCCATGGAGCCTCCAATGGAAGCACGGAAGCCAGACGACGACGGTGACGAGAATATCCCCTGAAATTTAACTTTGTGTCTTTCTTCTTAATTTGGCCTCAATTTTGAAACATATCATTGCACATTGCATAAGAATTTTATGTGTAGTTAAAACACATCGTACAGTTTCATCTCAGGACTCAAATCAGGAACCTTTATTTGAAACCAATAAATCAATCAATAATAAATGATATCGATTTTTAAACTCTGATTAGTCACTGTCCAGATGGTTGCTACGTCAGAAAACGAAACGACATTTTCTGCTCGATGTCGGTCTTCTCCATGGCCTGAAAACTGTTCCTTTCAGGACAACTGCCACAGAATGTATTTCGACACATACCGTACTCACCAATTGGACAACTAATCTCTAGTGATGTATAGCCATGTTTATTTGTTTACTGGCTCTCATAATATTAGTCGATGGAAAGAAAAATGGAATGACTATTTGCAGAACAAATTTAATGATTAAATATTATAACGTGGTGGATACACACAAATTTGTTCTCACATTCTGGCACAAAATTTCTGCGTCTCTGACATGCCCCGCCCCAGGGATAGAAACTCGGCTAACTTTCCTTAACCACTGGGGCGTGGCCGTGCCGAGCATGGCCGAGTCGACTGCTCGCTGCGCGGGTAGATTTGAAATGCTCTATCAGCGCTGTTCGCGCGCCTCATGTGAATGGGGCCGCAACGCAGCCACCCGCACAGCGGAAACACTACCAACTCGTCCGCGCTCGCCACGGCCACGCCCCAATGGTTAAGAAAAGTCACGGAGCCATGAAACTCACATGACAAAATTCGGCGAATGTAATACAACCGTCGCCGTCCTTGTCAGCTTCTCTCATCGTACGATCGGCAATCGAGTTCACTTGTTCTTCTGGCACATTGGCGCCGATCATCATCTGGAATTACGTAAACTTTCGGCGAGGGCTGCTCAACAATGCGACAACCGTTCCTCTGGCCAGAGATGGCAGGGGAAGGCGTATGATCAGCGCCGTATTTCTGGAAGACAATAGTGGGTGATAATAAAATTTGAGGTTGGGGGAGGGGGAGGGTTGCCCTCTTACATGATTCACAGTTCGTTTTATTGTGAGCACAGTTTCGATTTTCCTCATGGGGCCCAGTGCATCAAGGCCCAAGTCGAGGATGAGCCCCTAAAACTATGCATCCATGGACGCTTTCCCTACTGTGGACCGTGGGAACTGCGTCATCGAACAGAGTATAGATGCCGATTAGGGACTGCACCCGGCCCATGCGTCGCCGTTGTACTGGAGGAGAATGGAATTAAAGGAGAGGGAGGGAGGGGGGGGGGCGAAACGAACTGCAAACAAGCCTGGGCTTCAAATTGGTGCTCAGACCTCCTAGAAAGCGTGATGTCATGATTGCGAGAATTCCTTTACTATGTAAGACACCCATTTTGTGCATGCGATCTTCTCCACGAGGTGATGATTCTGCACTTGCGGATGGCGTAATGTATGCAGGAATTGAGAGCTCTTGACGATGTTCCGGGGAAAACTGGTTATTTTTGAAGCCATGGGAAAGCGTATTTCCCCGAAAATCCATTTGTCAAAGTCAATCTCGCAAACAGACTTAACAAGGCTGTTGCCATGAAATGAGCGAGTGTACGGAGCTTTTTCCATACACACCCAAGTTGATTGGTAAACAAACTTCGGAGCAATCCCATTAGTTTGCAAACGACTACTACGTTCGTATCGGGCATGCTAATTCCCTAGAAGTGGAGTGGCTACACTGACTGGGCGTGGTTTTCACAAAATTATCTGCGACATGGATATCTTATCAACATATCTACGGAGATGATGTTAATTAATCAGTCCTTGTTGCAAACTGCCTCTGCGTTTATCTATGCACTTTCTCACATTCGATTTTTTGACAGTAATCTACAACCTATTTATAATAATTCATAAACAGTTGGTCGAATTGGATACTGGGTACCTGACAAGAGGTCCGTTGCGCGGCGAGATGGCAGAGACGCAGACGCGTGAGCGGGCGAGTCGCACCGCGCATTGTGCGATGTGTGATGTACTATTATCATATGTAACTTGCACTAGATCGCTACAATGTGCGCCGCAACTCGTTCGCTGACTCGTCTGCGTCTTTACCTTCTCGACGCGCGACGGGCCTTTTGACGGATATCTTTCCATGCTACAGACTGAGGGCTCTGAGCTCAAAAAATTCCAATTGCTCAAACAAAGCACGTCCTTTGATACCGCCGCCTTATGCATATGGTGGGCCATGAGGTACGCGGAGGGCTACCGGCAGTCATTAGTTAGTTTTAAGGTGACAGAAGCTATCGGATGTGGGAGCTAAGAGAAGAATGACTATCACTTCTTCAAGATGCTGAATTTGGAAACGGAAACGTCTTGTATTTTCCACTTTCAGGAGGGGTGCCGTCAGCAATCCGACCTCCGCTATGATTTAGATGTCTTTGAGATGAGCGGAAAACTAAATATACGGTTGAAAGCTAAATCAAAAGTTATGTGAAACAGGCGAGGGGAGTCTACTTTCACGGATATCGGGTTTCAATTTGAAGCTACTCTTCTGAAGCAACTAGAAAGCAAATATGGATCAGAGGAAAACACTGCCGCTACCATTGTATGGGCAATAGATGGAATCCTGCACTAGATCCAACCTACACCTGCGAATTCTTACTGTTCACGATCCCTAAAGCCGATGTCAGACTGCGGATCGCGCGAATCGCTAGCGAGATGCGATTCGCAAAGTCTGACATCGTTTTTAGGAGGATAGGAACACCAATAACATAATGGCTGATCTTATATGCAAATCTTAGTCTGTCCACATATGGTGACAAGCACCCGAAAGCCACCAATTGTACGATTTCAGACAGAACTTGAGCGCGTGGTGCTCTAAGAAGTAGAAGAAAATGGTAATCAACAAGGAATTGGACCTTATCCTTCTCAAATTAAAGGCAAAATTCAGGATTGAATTGATGAGGTAGCCTACCCAAATGCGAAGGTAGGAGTAGGAGGTACCGCCAGTGGAAGAAAAAGGTAAAAAAAAATGAATAATTACAGAGGAAATACGAGCTTTCTGCCCTACGCTGCGGGGCAGTTCAAAAGATTGGCAGAGTGATGAGAGATAACGTGAGCGCGGAGAGTGGCAGACAATTCCGAGCTGAGAGAGTATAGCAGCTCAACATTGCGGTGCAGACAAGATATCGAACGGTGGGTGGAGCGAGCCTCATCTGGTGGCGCGTGCCTAAATACTTGGCAGCTAGCGTCTTCATGACGCGTTTTGATGCAGGATCGTGGCGCTTCTTCTGCAGCTGCGTTCCACGCACTTCTAACCACTCTAAGGGCTTACTAGGTGGATCTGAGCCCGAATTTCGCCTTTAAGGGTCGTTCCTACAATGGATGACCTCGTCCCCACGAAGGATGACCAGAATTTCAAATTCCCAATACGCGCTGGGAGGCCGCCCAAAGTGATAGCGATTCCTGGGTAATCTGAAGTTTATTCATCGAGCAAATTGTGGCTGTAGCCACCATCTTCTGGCAATCACGTGATTGCTAAACAAGCGCTTCAGGAATTTTGCCTGCGCCAAAAGGAACAGCGTGTGAGAGGCGATGGCGGGTGGGCGTCAGGGTATCTACCCAAATTGACGTCAGACGACGACGAAAACATGCCCCACGTCGTATTCAAACGAATTCCCGTAGCAGCAGCGCACACACAAACACACAAACATCACACTAGTAAAGTAATTAGCATAATTATGCGCCAGTCTGGCCCAATTTCAAGAGAACTTCCATCCTTTCCGGCAACACGGCTACAAACACGGCGGCTCATCCAAACATCCATCCATTTCTTTCCACGTTCCTATGTCGCTAATTGAGGTCCCCACTCTATTCTACCTTTTTTGCCCGCCTTCTCCATCACTACCACCTCCACCACATCAACAAATCTATTCAAATACGTACTCCACATCAAATATTCAGCCATCTATTTTTCGCCGCTAATTTCAGTCCGCCCCACTTCAATTACCCCTTTGCAGGTTTCTCGCTATGGCGTACCTTATTATTACTAGGCTCTTTTGAAAAAGTGTATTATAATCACAGACATTTCCGAGATCTCTAAATCGTTCAGAATGCGTTTACTAGTAATACACTTGATTGAATGTGGTTTAATTTGATTACATTCTGCAGGAAATCGATTATTAAGACTCAAATTGTTCATTACATTCTGTAGAGCAGCAATGCTTCTCGTCGTCGGCCCAGGGCAAAATTTCCGACCTCTTGGAATGATTAAAAGCACCGCCCGCGATGAACTTAGACGGACGAGTTCTCTTGCTAGGAATGACGTGCCCGCAAGGTCGCAGATATGCCGTTCGAAAGTGCGTGACAAGGGCTCTGATCCCTCGTCACAAGTGAACCGCTCCTGCAGCATACAACTGAACGACCTACGTAGCGGCGTGTCGGCGTCCTTTCGTCCGCTGTTCTCTCTCGTCTGCTCTCTTTGTCTCTTCACAAGGGGGGGGGGGAGGAAGGTCCTTCAGGGTAAGCCGCACTTTTTGGAAGTGATTTCTTGCATATTGTATGGAGGCATTTATGGACCACAAAACTATGCATCGTTTTTGCTGAATGGTTTTAGTAGTATCAAAGTGTGATGAATGACGCTCTTAATGGTTCAATCCCTCGCGGCGCTTAACCTTTGCTATCAAGGTTGGCGGCCACTTGTTAGCTTCAAAATGGTCCCAACCAGGGTGAAAACCGTGTCGAGGACGTGGTCGCAGAAGTACGACCCCCCCTGAAATTGAAGTCTTGGCACGACCCTCCTATTTTGATTCTCTTCCGAACGGAGTCTAGTGGTAGCAGTGGTAAGTATCCGCATCTGTCACATGCGAGATCCGGGTTCAATTCCCGACCGGAGAGAGTTTTTGCAGTCTCACAGAGTTGTCCAAGCCAATGAGAATGTTTGAGAAGTTCATGAAGAGCATCACAACAGCCTGTATCGACCAACGGCCGATTCCGCGACAGCTGCTGCGCGGTTCGTCTTCGGGTCACATTTGCTGATGCCCCTTTCAAAACCACCGGAAAGTACACCCTCCATGGAAAGGTTCCATTTCCCAATTTTCGAGCCTTTTGAATAGCACTCGGTCGGGTTAGATAGAGCTAAGCCCGCTCCTGCCAAGCAGTATTATTGAAATTGTTCTGAAAGCCTTCCATGCAAAGAGATAAGGTCTCTCGGATTTCGTCGAGTCAGCGTCGAGGACGGTGACATTTTCATGCGAGTTTTCGCCACTCAAAAGGCAATATCTCTCTAATTTTTTTGGGCGTCAAAAAAGTAAGGATAGTTTTGGAAAGCGGAAGGATTGCGCTTCCTGGTAGTCTATCAAGCTTTTTTCCAAGTCTTTCAATTGAGGAGAAATTTTCGTCGAGGATCTATCGAGGACCACCTTTGACCGCTCAAAAACTCGCTTCCTTCCTCACCGTTGAGAATATTTCGTGGGCAACACTAGAACTGTATCTAGAATACAACCTTCAGCGTAGGCGATATGAAAAGGGACAATCGGCATCACCCGCTATCGTCTCATACGCCATGCATCTGACCGTCACTCATAGCGGTACACTTGGTTGAAAGGTGTTAAATGATGATGACCTATTGACAGAATCTGTATTGTAGTGCACACATCTCGTACCCCAGTAACCGACAAGCCGCTTCATTTGCTTAGAGCTTTCCTTCACCATTGTCGTTTTCGCAACAGCGTTCCTTCCAACAGAATCACTTTCAGCGAGGTATTAAGAGCGAGCAGCGAGGTATTAAAAGCGAGCAGAAAGAATATTTTATATAAGAGTTGTCTGCCTCAATGCCACTGATGAGCTCGCTGCCGAGTTTCACAGGTACGATCCCCCATGACCCATCCTGACAAGTACGACCCCCTTGTCGAAGATTTCCTCGACCTTATTCACCCTGGTCCCAACCATGGAAATGACATCTGATTTTCAACGAAACGAAGACTAGACTACAACTTTGAGTCCCAAACCCCAACGCGATTTGGCACGAACCCGTAGGCGCCAACCAAATGCTAAATTTAGCCACCACGGGGATCGAACCATTAACAGTACTTTTTTTCAATGCTGCTAAAACCATTCAGCGGAAATAAAAGTTGCTTTTGTGTTCCCCACACGCGTCCCTACAATATGCATAAAACCGCTTAAAAAACGCGCGGCTTGCCCTGAAATACCCCCCCCCCGTGCTAGTGTTAGAGCCCTCTCGTCCGCTGTGCTCTCTCGCCTGTTCTCTTTCTTTCCTCACCATCAACCCAGCGGGACGTGCTTTTAAGAGTTCCAAAAATAGCTTGGAAGGGTGAAGGCATTTTGCACGTGAACAGAAAGACACGCCCTATCACGACAGAATCCTGAAATGGACATCGAGTGCAGTTTCTAGAGAGCCCTTTTAATCGGCAGCAAGCTGTGGTTGAGCTGTTTTGAGAAACCTGGACCGCCAGCTCTCATCCCTACGAAGTCGGTAGACTACAGTTTTGTCTGAGCAGATGAAAAACACTGATTTCAATTTGGATGATCTCCGCGAGTCACCCGACCGGCATTTTCGCGCATATCTGTGCTTCCATTCGAAACAACAGGAACACAATCAAAAAAAAAGTCTAGCGAGATAAGTAATTTTTCGAATGAGCACCCCACTTCCTTATCCCCTAACTTCTCAGTCCATCCACCGCACATTTCTTACCTCTCTCAGACGCTATCGAGAACCAAAGCCATTTGAATGTTTCAGACACTTTTTGCCCACAGCTACCTAAGTTTCTAGAAGCCTGAAAGACTGGGTGGGGGGAGGGGAAGGGGTGTGCATAGTCGATACATAAAACAGCGGAGAAGTGGGAAACCCGACTTCGCTGATCACTACTGAAGAGCCTTCCGCAGAGAACTTCTCGACTCACTGCATGCAGATCCCAGAACTCTCTAGTGGAAACGAATCTTTTTTTGCAGTTGGAAGCCTACTCTCTTTGGCATAATTTCTCAGTTGAAAGACAGGCAGAATGAAATTGCATATTGGTTTCTACCCTTTTCCAAAATGAATGGTAGCTACTGAGCTGTAAATTATAAATTATATTTGGTGCTCATGTCCTTGGGGGGAGGACATCACAACAGGTTGGTAGGTAACAGTAGGACTAAGCCCAGGAGAGGGGAGAAACGCCAAGGAGAACACATATTGCTCAGAGTTACCCCCAGAACCCTTTCATTGCCTAAGCCTTAGTCTCAAGCACATGAGTTGCTCAGCGTTAGTTTGAATCTCTCTCTCCCCACAAGGACATGCGCGCCTTATCTTTCTTTCTTTTCAGGATGAAAAAAATTGTTTTATTTCCCCATTTCACTTTCAAATGAAATGCAACCAAACCTAAAACTCTTGATTTTGAATAAAACCTATATGGCGCTATGAACGTCCTGTTAGAATGTGAACAGACCCAAAAGTTTGTATAGAATGAATGGAGAAATAACTGAAAGGCCTTAGACATTGCAGTTTCTTTACAATGCGTATCGTGTCCCCATAATCGCTCAATCTATAATCCCACTATAGAGTAGTTTTTATTAGGTTGTTGCATTTGAAATGTCGCTTTTGGACCTTCACAAAATTTTGTTGGAACACCATCAATTCGGCACCTCGGAACGAGAGATGGTTACTACCTTACTGGGCTAGGCTTCGCCATTACCCACGCAATGACACGGGGTCCTTTTCTAAAATTCGTAGCAACTGTGCGCAGGCAAACTTGGACGCCCGGAGCCCGAAGTTTTTGTACACTCAGAACTGTTTCTCCTCCACAACGTGCCGCTTTGAGTCTGAAAATCAGTAGTTAGATGAAGTGTAACAAGAAGTGCTTGGCAGCCAAGCCAAAAGTCGTCAGCCCATCTCGCATTTTTTTCTTGATGATTTTTCTCCGAGAAATCCGAAAAATGCAGCTTTTTTGTCATGAAGTGGGTCCACTAAATGATCGTTTTTCTTCTTCGCCGAGCCACTCCACGGTTTGATGTAGGTCGCATCTTGTTAACAAAAGTTTGCTCCTACCGCGTGAGCTGGATTCACCTCCTGAATATGTCATTAGACATTCACCGAAATTTGATCAGTTATCGTTCAAATAAAAAAATTCAGGTAAAAGACGAAAGGGTATAGGCAACAAGTAGTCGCTTTTGTACTCCTGGATGTCCCCTCTCAAATAAATGCTCAGCCACCTCTGGAGGTTCAAGTGGGGTCAAACTAAATCTGAGCGACATTTCAAATGCAGCAACCTATTAGAAAAGGATTCAGAAAACGATGAAAAGCTCACCTGTAAAATGTCCTTGAACTCGTCTTTTGTAATGGTACCACTTTTGTTCAGATCGTACATGGTGAAAGCGACTATAAAAACATGTCTCCTAATCACAATCAATCAATAATCATATCTAAATTACAAAAAGGAACTTACAACGTAGTTTAGCTTCACGGCTATTCCATGGATGTGGCTTGTTTTTATTGATCGGGCGGAAATGACTGAGCACTTTGACAAAATCTCGAAAATACACCTTTCTCCTTTCGACAACTCTGAAATATTATAAAATCAATCCATCATTCATCAATCAATATATCGATTTTTTCAGTGGGGGAGACCTGAGCAGCACCCATACTTCTTCCTAATAAACGTATCATTGATCAAACCCTTTTTGGGATGCGCCACGCATTCTACTCCTGTTCAGAACAGTACTGATTTTGAATGCGTATTGCTCCATACAACTGCTTGCGGGAATCAACCTATGTACTTGTTTGCAGGTGCAAGTCAGTGATTTTATTATAACAGACAGAACTGGTACAAAATAAGTGGTACTAGAAGGATGGAGGTCTTGGTTGGCTTGAGCCACTTCAAACAAGAATTTGAACCCCGTACCGTGCGCTTGATATTTTTGACCTAGGGAAAAACTTGTTGCTGAATCCATAGCCGAAAATACCGCTGTTGTTGTGGAGGGGGGGGGTGAATATCCGAGTGAGTGAGCCAAACATTGCTTGGGACTAATCCATGGGCAGGGGAAAGAATTCTATGAGAGAATGCGAGCAATATGTGTTTTCCATGGAGTTCCTCCCCTCTCCTGGGCTTAGTCCTAGTGTCACCTACCACCGGCCGTGTTGTGAATGTCTCCCCCCCCCCTTAGTCATTCCCGACCCTTCCCCCTGCCCCAAGGACATGAGCGCCCGGGACATTAAAGTAAAAAAATTGATTCTTTCTCAAAATAGTATTGGGCTATTTTTGAATTTCCTTTCAACTGAACTGTTTATATCCAGCTCATGATCACCGAAGCTACTAGCAATGGCGCAGAGGCTACGCTCACAAACCGAGGTCGAATTCCAGCCATGCCTGTCGTCATTGTTTGAGATTTAATTCAAAGGATATAGTTTCAGAAAAAAAGCACACTAAAATAGGAAGTTGAATTGTTTTCGCCAAAGACTATAATTGGACAAGCAGGTAACCAAATACTTTCATGATCCCGAGTGGGAATCGGGTGCATGGCTTACATCAGCGGTGTCTCTTATCGTATTTTCTCCGTTGTCATTTCAACAGTGGTCTATGGCCATGGAGATGGACCAGTAATCATAAATCTGAGAGGGTTGCCGTCAACGCTGAGCACACAAATGTTTCGCGCTCAAATCTCATTTCATGCCTAATGACCAACGCATGTCTGCGTGGCTCCGTTGATCACTTGGCCAGACTTTATGTCCTTCCACTGCGTTTTTTTTCCCAGGAACGTGCCTTAGGCTGCTAAATCTATTTTTAGCCCCCTCCAATCGGATTAGCTTCCTTGAAGGTTGGTGTGGGTCTGCACTTTTTTCCATCAGCGTCCTTCCGAGTGTTTCCTCCAACTATTTTTTTTCCGTAGAGGAAGGGGTGCTATCCATGCCACATTTGCGTCCAGGTGAAAAATCGACCATTTCGAGGATGCTCCATTCAGCCCGAAGCCGAATTGCGTGTTCAATTAATCGCTGCTATCCAGGGGCTTCCACAAGTCAGGCTAATCCGATGGATTAGACCAGACGGGGCGCGCTGGTTGTTGCCGCTTAGGCTTCAGCGTCCAATGGCTTCCCCGTCCAATTATTCATTTTTTCACATCCGGCCCCTCTTTTGTTCATGCTCAATCTGGCAAGCTTTCTCCAGACGTTTCCAATGTGACCAGCAAAGGCCTGTACTTCCTTGTACTCTCAGCGCAGCAGAAAAAAAAAAACTTATTCTGCAGCTTCACCCGAGGAATCTCCGAACTTTTGAGGGGTACTCTGCCTTGACGGACCATCAATTTGATCGATATTGGTAGGATATTCAATCTATAATATTGTATAGATCCAGCTCCTTTAAGGCTGACTCTCCTTTTCAGCTTTTATAACTTATCCTCCAGGTGGAGTTGGTGCATCAGCCTGAGATAACACGGGACCTTTAAAGAGACGATTCATCCAGTCAGGGAGGTAGGGCTCCTCAGGGACCCCTCCAAAGATTTGTGGATAGCTTCCGTTTATCGAACATGGCCAAATAATTGATAAGATTAACTCGAACTGCCTTGTCTCTTCATAAGACCCCACTTGTGAACTTGGTAATTAGTCGAACTAATCGTAGTTAGAAGATCAGTTCCTAATACCATACGAAACTCGATCGAGGAGCTTCCCCCTTTCCTAACTCAAATTTGAGCTCCACGAATTCTCAGTAAACCCGTGACTCTGCCGCATTTTGACTCTTCCGTATTCAATAACAAAGCCTTCTGGGCGGGGCGTGCCTGCTGTAAAAATTGTAAAAATAGAACTGGTAACAGGGTCAAGCCCTGTTGTAACACATGATGACCCTCCACATATCAAAACCTGGACAGGACGAAATCAATGGGCGGAGCTTGCACAGTTGCAAAAATCAATATTCAGTATTTGAATTATGCGCTCAGTCATTCGTTTTGCACAAGAGAACAAAAAGAAGGTATAACTCATGTAACTCATCAACTTAAAGGCAAAAGTCAGGCTCGTGTTTGGGCATTATGGTGCTTGAAGCTGACTATAGAGATGGGAAATGGAACGACAATGAAGAAAAAACGAAAATGAATTGTCGACAAGGCCGAAAACGAAAGCCTCGCTCCCCCGGCAGTGAAGAAGGCCAGCTTGGGAGAGGAGCACGTCCGAACGAGTTTTCCAGATATGCCAGCTATTCCTTCGGTTGATACGGCAATCATCTTGGCTGATTTCACTCGTTATGCCGGCCATGCAAACTCGGAAAGTGGGCGGAGGGAGCAGGGATAGGCGGCGGGAGCGCTAAATACGTGCCCTGGGGCCTTATTACGGCTCCGTTCGCGATTCTGAGCATGGCAACGTCTTTGTCGGTGCGTAGCCATGCACAGAAACGACAAAAAGGCTTGGTTTGGTCCACTGAGCCTGACTTATGGCTTTAACGATATGTATCGGTTTTCTTTTTAATTGGACAACTGTTCCTCTGATCAAACAAACATCCCATTCGAGGGGCGGAGCTTTTTGGACTTTTTGTACTTCAATCTTGGCCAACGTTTTCATTCCTTATGCAATGCATAGGGGTTGTGAACCATTGCATAAATATTGAATTCTTTCTGCAGTTTTGCTCTGCAAACCCTCTTATTTCGCTTCCCAAGGCACTAGACTCACATAAATGATCTGTTTGTCACTCAGGACGGCTCCGATTTGCCTGCTTCTGTGGGAACGTAACAAAATCACATCACTCATGACATTTACCGATTTTCCTCGCTTATTCTTCTTTCTTTGATTTCTCATTTTCGCTCAGAATATTTCTCGTTAGCCACACACGTGAGTGCTGATAAGCTTGGGTAAACATAGCACTGAAAGCTGAGTTACAGATTTCAAAGCCAAACAAAATGCTTGGTCTTCGATATGATACAATGAGAGATTCAACAGGATGCAAAAACCCGTTCGACTTATTTTCATTGAAGCCTCTTCTTTTGTGACACGGACAGTACAGCTACGAGGAGGAGACACAGGGCGCAGAGAAGTGAGACAGACGAGAGAGAATGGTAGTGACCGAGACGCAGACACCCTGGATGAGGTCGCATATAACAGCAGCAGCCAGTCCAAGCACAATGACAATGGCTAATCTCTTGTCGTTCACTTTCAATCTGAGCAACCGTGCATTCCTACTTTTGTGAACAGCTTTATCCTACTCACAAAAGGGTTTCATTCATCCGACTCAACCGTAAAACATGCCTTTGAAGCAACAGCTTAGCAGAAGTCAACTCGAAGAATCTATTTATTGGGTGGGATAGAGTAGCCCACATGTAGCACAGATGTGCCATTGTTGCGGCTCGAAATTGCGGGCGGCGCTAGTGTCTTACGGAGCCAGCTTTTAGCCACTAATCTTGGCCTCTGGACGAATTACGTTGGCTGCGTGCCCCTGCGCAAATGCGTGGTCCTTGCGCGATTGCACGTGAAGTGCGCATCCAAAGGAATGCAGCCTGTATTTTGATCGCTTTTACTTGCCTAGGCCGTTTAATTGATATAATTCGTCGTTTGTATTGGTGCCTGTGCATTTCTTGCTTTTTGCATTTCCTGCTGGCACGACCCAAGGCAAGCCAAGCCGTGAGCTGGTTCAGACAACTCGTCCGACACGCCCGTTCCTTATTTCAAGGGGAATCCTTGTTTAAGGGGATTCATCAGCGGTTTATCTTGTTTCTTTCTTCATCTGTAGTCCACACGACATCCCTAGTTCCATTATCGACCACTTTTCCCCACCAAGTCAATCTTGGGGTGTCATCTAATTTATCGTCAGCTGACTGAATGTTCCTCGAACCCTTCAGGGAGCCTATTTATGGTGCGTCTAACCTTTACGCGAAATTGTTTTCTGTTGTTTTCTTTCCGCTCAAAGACAAATAGCCGTCCTTTTGGAAAAATTGCGTTTCCCCGTCTGAGGAGAAGAGAACGGAGGCTTTCTCCAATCGATCGTGTCCCTAAAATCGCAGTGTGACCAGGGGTTCTTCACAGAAAGCATCCGAATTCCAGAGCATTACTTTTTACTTGCACTTCTTTCTCAGTAACAATTCTGAATTGTACTTGCAATTGCACTTTAGTCTGACCCAACGTCTGGGATCCTTCAACTATGCGGATGGAGGGGGGAGGGGGAAGGAAGGGGTTGACTTCAATTTTCTGGGAGTGGGGTCTTAGCTAATGAAATTCGCAGCATATTTTCCCAGTAGGAGTGTAGG
>KZ345456.1:55339-70602 GCA_002352805.1 Teladorsagia circumcincta
CCGGTTGACTAGTAGCGCTCATTTGGAGCTATGAAATCTAAAAATATCGTCCTCAGTGTGACCCATGAATAAAGCTTTGCAAGACTCAGCACGCCTCAGTGCGGCATGGGACGTCGGGATTTTATGTCGGGATTGGTCGGAACTTTATGAGGCCCTAAAGCTCCTATCGCTGCACTTCGATCCGACTCCAGCTCATTCAATAGGTGATGCTACAAAGAGATCGGAGCAGTATGCAAGTATATGAGGTAAATTTTGACTTGTCGGGGCGCTATCGCAAGATAGGGGACACTGTGGTGGCAGTATATTCAAAACCGCTGATAACATCTCCTTTTTGGTAAAACCGGAACTAAGGCCCGCCAGCAGGCTTGCAAAAGAGGTTCCACGGTGCATGAGCGATTCCCATTTCCCCAAAGTTCTTGCCCCTCCTAAGCTACGTCCTATAACATGCCCTTTTTCTTGCAATAACGCCTCTTGTTTTATTTATTTTGACGCCGCAGTATGAAGTTCCGCAGTTGCAAAACCTTCACGAGAATGCTGAGTAATGAGCAAACCCTCGACCCCGCACGCAGCTTAATACAAAATATATGAGATTGCATTTTTATAACGCATTAATTTCCCATGAGCACACCCTTACTGAGAATCTATTTGGAGCCACTTAGTTACTCATACTTTCTTCGAAATATGACAATCTTTGTTCAGTTGATAGCAATGCCTCATGGTTACGTGGTGTAGGGGCAAGTGGCGCTGCTCACCATTCACGGTTTGGGATCAAATCCTGCTCGAACGCTGTCCAGGCCAACCAGGCCTTTCATGTATAGACCAAATTGCATTCAAATTGCCATTACAATTTTGAAAGGAAGTAGAATTCGTGGCACATCTGAGAATGGGATCGAGACGCTGAATTCTTCATAATTCAGCTTTATCGCGACGAAAGTACATAATGCAGAGGCAGGTGACGCTGCTGCTGTGAGCCGGGTTGGCGTAGTGTGTCCAACTCGGATCCCCGTATTCAGTAGGTCCTCCGTCTCCCGTGGTTGAGTGCGAGGTGTAAGACAGTCTGGGAGATTATACCGTTGAATTGTGCGCCGACCGCCCCTATAAATCACTGCTTGGTACACACTTACATCACAATAAAAAAGGTTTGGATGGGAACGAAATACCCTCACACCAAAAAAAAAAGATTAATCATCGTCAATTAGGAATATCGCTGACTATGGGTGTCTTGTGAGACCGGAAAACTGATGGAATCAGGGAACCCACTTAACTCATTACTCGAGCAAAACTTTTCATACCACTTGGGAGGGTAGAATCTACGATGAAAAGGAAGTAGCTTAGAAATCAAGGTAGATGTGATTAGACGTGCAGGCGCGAAGAAAATGAGAGAGAGACCTAGAATTGAGACCAACTGTTTGAAAAATTTCCTTACTGACGTAACTCTCATCGATGCTGCCCTCTTCAACGCTCTTTCTGGACGGCCAGTATCAGATCGCTAGAGAGTGGGCGTGCCGCGGCGCGAGCGGCGCGGGCATAGCTAAGCAAGGCCATTTGGGATACACTCTTCACCATGAAGCGCGCATTCTCGGGGGACTCGCCTGCCTTTCGACTTGGTATACTACCCCTTCTTCATCTTCTGACCTCATCCTGGGATCCTCCTCTAATCTTAAAAAAACTTATGAGCAACCTTTAAGATTTTTTGAAATTAGGACCAAATCAAAAAAAAATCTTCCATAATCGTATGGATGGAATTGGTGTAATGCGAACAGGCGCAGGTCCGTGGGTCAAGTCACAGATCATTACTGTTCGAAAAAACTAAGCCTTCCATCCCTACGAGGTCAATAAATTGGCACCGGATTCGCCTTCAAGGATAATAGCATTGTTTCTCATCTCGGCTGCGAGTTACTTTATAGGTCTAATCGCACTCAGATGTTACTACGAATTTGAATGAAAGCGGCATGCGTGGCGCATCTCAGAAGGAAATTCGTAAGCGTCGAATGACTTACAGTCGGTTTTATTTATCACTTAGAGGGGGGAGTATTCCACCATAATATTTCAACCGAAAGTTTTTATAGTTCAGTATTTCTGCGCATCGGATCACAACACTGGAACGATTTGACAAGGGAGGTTTTCCAGGGCGAACCATGCTTTTTCAAAATGGTTTTTTGCATACTGTAGAGACACATATTTGGACCACAGAACCATGTTTCCTTGTCGCTAAAGATTTTGGGAGTATCAAAAAAGTATTGAATGATACTCTCAGAAATTCGATCCCGCGTCCGTCCAACCATCCGGAGGCGCCAACCCAAATGCAAAATTATGGTCGCCACAGTAGGTCGAACCTGCGACACTACCTCCCACAAGCTTTTTTTTTTTGATGCTACTAAAACTGTTTAGCGAAAACAAAACATCGTTCCGTGGTCCATACATGCGGCCATGGAAGAAGGCGTTTTGTAAAAGTACAGTCTTCCCTGAAAGACTCTTATAGCCCCCGTATAGCTTTTGCAACAATCATAGGACCGACCCACCCAGCTCAATTCTCGTAAGATAGATGCTCTTCAACTAATTCCACAGACTTTAGCGTTCCCATTCCGTCCAGTACCTATCATTTCACTTCTTATAATCAATTCATTTCGATTCCCTCTACCTTCTCACTGCTATGGCTATTTAAGCAAACATTTTGTTCCTAACTACGCTCGTGCTCCTCTTGAAGACTGATTTGTTCGTAGAAGGATGTTATGGGATGAACATACCCAGACTGGAACCTTACGATCTCCAGAAGGTCACCAAATGTGCACCTCGGCATTACTGCACACGGTCGTTGGGTGCGCAGCGTATCCGAAAAACGTCAGCACTCGTGACTTAACTAATTATTCTCAATGCAGTAACTCATCGAAGTTGTTCGAAAAGCAATAGTTGCCCCATTGTGCTGATTGACATCAGGTCCGACTTCGTCTCCAAGCGACAGCAGCATGCCTAGGCGCTCACCATAATCCCCCAACAAAGACATCCTCTTTCTGAGCCTTCTCTTCTCCCTTCATCGCAATGCCCTTTTCCTTGATTCGTTCCAGGGAAAATTATTAATTTGAGACTAGGACGTGAACCGCTTAGCATTAGCAGCGTCAGCAGCACAACGAACGAGCGATACATTTCATTAACCCAAAAACAAATTGGAGAAATAATTCATTCATTTACTCCGATAGGCTTCATTATGCGCTCTCATGGGATCTCATGATAGATCCTATCGAGGTTTGATTACTTAGAACTCATCCGGGTCTTACCTCAGTCACTGGCGGCTTAAATATACTTAGAATGAACAAAATAGAACAGTACATATAAATGTAGTCAAGAGCCGTTCCAGAAAACACCTTAATTTTGATCGTGACACTCGTGATTATGTACAAGCTAGAGTTTTCTCTCGGAATGAACAAAGTATAAATAAATAAATAAATAAATAAAATTGTTTTTGAGGACCTAGCTTCGATATTCAAGGAGTTATTAACATACATCTGGGCAATCCCACACATTTAATAATTAGCAGTTGGCGGACGATAAAATACTGAAATGTTTGGTCCCACTGAAGTCGAACAAATTTGAAGATTATTCACAAATAAATCACCAGATAGAATGCGTAAAAAGACAATGCGTTACCACAAAACGTTCATTGCAAAAAAGTCAAAACTTCTCACTAAAGAATTGCGAAAGCATTGCGAAATCTTTTTTCCATCACATGAGATTTGGGACAGATTGAGTCAATGATGGAGTTTATAAAATGTTAAAATTGAAAAAGCTTATAGAATTCAGTACCCCGTGCTAATTAATACTTCATTCTTAGTAATAGAAAAAACATGGAACCAGCTAGACGTTTTATCTTTCCGCGAAAGTACTTTGATTTAGTCTGAACTCCTCCAAGCATTCCGTTGACTCCTTCCCATCCTCAACCTCACCTCCTGTTCTCCACTTCCTTCGTTCCCCTCCCTCTAGAGCAAATCTTCTACTTCCAAAAGAAATATGCCGAGAAGTGATTTGAATGATTTTATTGTCTTTTTTATAATGTTGCCGGAAGTCTTATCAGTGCTCTATCTGCGAAGCAAGTATTACATTTCCTATTTCCTCAAAATCTTAACGATCGCACATGTTTACTCTATTCTATTCTGAAAAGCATCGCTACTAGTTCGTATGTATTCAGAATTTTGCACTTCCAACCGCTAACTCTAGATGCATCGCAGAGTGAAATATTAGCGAAAAACCCTGCGATCATTCCGAACTCAAAAATGATGCATAAAAAGGATACAGCATCAGCTCTCACCAACCCTCTTTTTGGAATGCACCATTCATTCCACTTCCATTCAAAATCGTGATGGCATTTCAAATTTGGCTTGACCATACAAAAAATTGCGAGGGTCAATCGACGCAAAAGCGTGCTTTTCCCTCTCACAAACAAGAATTATCAAAGTCAAAGGTATCGAAGGCCTGACTCAAAGCAGCACTCCCAGCAGGGTCGAAGTAGTCGTGGCGTACAGAAGTCGCACCCCCTCTTTCCAGCCGTGGAGATTCTTCACGATCACGATTTACATCGTGAATCGACTTTTGCGATCGTTTTGGGACCACAGGTACTATTTGAAGTCGATTCGCGATGCAAATTGAGATCGTGAACGAGCCTCCGCGGCTGGCAAGAAGTGGTACAAATTCTGTACGCCACGCCCACTTCGACCCTGCTGGGACTGTTGCTTTGAGTGATATTCGACTAGATTCAATACGAGACCGCCCTTGGTGTGCGGTGCCTTTGTTACTGTAACGCTTCCACTGCCTTCGGATTACTAACAAAATTTTACGCAGCGAAATCATCTCGCGGGGTTTTGAATGTTGGAACTGCTAACGATATTCCGCCCACGCAAAAGTTGTAGTCCTCTTGATTAGCAGACCTCAAATCTTCCTCTTCCCTCTGGGCAGACTTTTAGAGTGGAGAATTTGCAATATTACATTTTTTTGACTTTTTGATTGGAAAATCCATATTTGCTCGCTTTAGTAAAACAATATTTGTCAAGAAGGGTGAAAAAACTGTCTGCATAAAAAATACAACAATATTAGCAATCCAACGACAACACAGGGAAGCGGCAAAAAAAATCAATATTTTGTCGTCAGTTTACTACATAGCTCTGCTTTCTTTTTTCCTTCAACAGAAATCTACGTTTTCGACATATTATCCATTACTCTTGATTACATTTTCCTTTATTTTTCAAAATCTTCCTCATCCAAGTCAGCATTGTTTACTTTCCGTTACATTCCGAGTGTCCGTTCCGATTTTCGAAAAAATGCGCATTATGAATTCCCTAACAAATTGCACAAAATGAACAAGGTGTATGAAAAATTCTTCCTTTTCAGAAATCAGCTTCATAGCTTCATGTAAAAAGCTAGAACAGTTCTACAAATCACCAAACCGCACTGTATAGCTTCATTTAGCTCCACTACCTATTCCTTTTCATCACCTATGTACACAACTTCGCACATACCTTCATTGACTGGAATACTTCTAGTGAGAAAATTCATAGATATCCCTCTCCTCTATTCAATCGGCATTTTCACAAGTTTTTACGAAAATTCTGAACAAACTTTTCTCTGCGATTTTCCCATATTAAATAGGTAACTTGAGTAACCGCCAAGGTTACAGTAGTTAGCTATGCATCTGTGAAATACGCGCCTCGTCAGCGTGCTCTCACAACCGTGGCTATAGACCTGCATTTGCAGTATGCGTGCCAACATATACGTCAATAGAGATAACGCTTTATTGCCACACTTATGCGGCCTTATTTGAACAAATTTCAATAGAGCACAGGAGCTGAATCATTCTGTGAATCGATAACCCAACTCATTTCGGTCCAGAACGATCTATTGCGCTATCTCAATATAAATGCATGGCATAGAGGAAGAATGTCAACTACCGCTACATCAAAACTTGTCAACAATTTCTCATTAATTTATGCTCACTATTTTTTCCGGGGATTTGTCACAAAAAAAATGCACTAATTCCGGGAAAATAGGTAGCTTCCCGTGATCGCTTAACATTAAGTTCGTTTACTTATTTATTTATTTTTTATTATTATTTATTTATAGCATTGCGCTTCAGGCAAACACATGAAACACGAAATCAACAACTCGCAACTAAAATTCGACAAACTGCTGAACAGTTCATTCTTACTTAACATATATATTCTTGGGTGGAAGTAGTGTAGTGGCAAACGGCGCTGCTCACCATGCACAGAAGCCGGAATCAGATCCAAGCTCGTACACTGTCCAGGTCAGCCAAGGCTTCCGTGACTCCGGCATTCAGTTGGTACCTTACTTGTTTGGGAAAAATAAAGACATAGACGTGCACATCGGCTGGCTCTCGTAAGTCATGTTGTGGGCCAAATTGCATTCAAAACGCTGCCACGGTTGAAGGGGAGCAGGGATGCGTGGCGCATCCTAAAAGGGATCCATCAGCGTCAAATGATTTATTCTTTCTTCTTTAATGTTCACTCTTATTTTCTCACTAGTTAATACTGTCAGCCCTGCACAATACATTCATTTTACTGAGTTTCCCACCCAGGGAAGCGCAGAGGCTATTCTTGGAGATTTCCAGTAATCACATTCGCTTATTAGTTATAAAAATTAAAGAACAAATACTACGTGTAATAAGAAAAGCTACTGCGGATTGTTAGGGAAAGTAGCAAAAAATCTCATGAACATCAAAAATCGAGGAAGCCCTTAATTATGCAAGTTTCATATGAATTTCATCTCATTTTTTCGTTCATATAAAATCATTTATAATTTTTTTATTATTTTTTGTTTCATTTTTTCATGCAATATTTTCTCATAAGAAATATATTTGAAATATTTCGCAAAAAATATGCTCATATATCCATCAATTTTTCAATAGCACGTTGAGAACGATAAACATGTAAATAAATAAATAAATAGAATAAACAGAACAGTTAGAATAAATAAGCCTTGTTCTGGCTGTGGTCATTTTCTGATATCTCTAATCTTTTTTATCTCATTTTTCTCTTTCACTTCACTTTCTCACTTTTCCATTTTTGCTCCCATCATTTCCTTGTCGATGGTCACTTCATCTTTAGCTATCATTTTTAAAAATTCTCATTTCGTGAAATCGTATCCTATGTACATCTTTTTTACCTTTCGTGGCCAGCAATTAATGGAGCTTGGAATTTATGGATCTTATGATTTTTTTCGTGAGGTAAAGCAACCAAAAATCGATTTAAAAACGCTTTTGAATAGTTAGGGCCAATCAACAAAAATCATAAGATTCCAAACAATTAAAAAAAACCGTGTTTACACGTTCGTCGCCAACCACTATGAAGGTAGTAGTAAATCAATAAATATGAATTATTACAGTGTACTCACGTCCGCTCTCAATACTGAGCTGTTCGAGTTGGTGCTCTGGCAGTTGTGAGCTGGCTTGACCCATGTTCGAGCGTTGACTGTGTGACGGACTGGTCCGCTCTCCAGCTCCTCCGTCCGTCCGTCTCTGCACACTCCAAACTTCCTGGCCTTATCAGTGCGGTAGTAGTGGTGATATGCCCAGACCATGTCATCCATTATGCGCCGAGAAGAGGGATTTCATGGACGTGAGTGATGTCAACATTGCCTGAATTGAATTTCAATGCGTTGTTGACGTTTTCGACCAATTTTATCCATATTATTCAATTTCGAAACAATTCTGCTATGATGAAGCCTAGCCATTCGCCATTTTTTTTTTCGAATTCACCAGTTTTCATTGAATGGCGTTTTTTCGCTATTGTTCAAAAGCCTGATGAGCCCCAAACTAAACTCACACCTCAACATTGATCTAAACATAGCGGACAAAACAGAGCGCAGTGTATTGAAGTGCAATTTTTGAAACGTGGGAAATAACCGCACCCTTCCTAATCCTGTCTCCATGATGATCTCCTATTTCACCCTCCTTTAGCTCATTTTACTAATTTTTTTCTGCGAATGGCGGATGCATGGCGCAGTCCAAAAATTTCAAAAATAACACAACCTTCTTAAGATCAGACACGCTAGAGGAATTCTTCTCATGAGTAACATAGCAGGGCTCTTTAGCACAGGAGTCATGACAGTATTGCGACCTGACAGTGTACTACAAAGGCGCCAAGGCCTTGTCGTGACCGCTGCAACCGCTGCCACTTTTACTCGTTCGCATCACACGCTGTGTCTGCGTATGACGTACGCGCTCAGGTGCTCCCTTTCCCGCTGCGTAGTCTCTCCGCCTCACCACGCCGACTTCGCAAAAAAGGAGGTTCTCAATCTTGGGGTTTTTTATGATTCCTTTTCCACTTTTCCTACCAAGGTCCCTTGGTACCTCCTCTTCATTTTTGAGCACACCAATTCGACCGCTACCTGTGCCTTGATCAGCGGGTGGGATACTCAAAGGCAAACAAAAAACCAGCCCAGGTCAACAGAACGCCATAAAAACCGCGGTCTGCTTAGGAGCGCCTCACGGTCCTGGTGAATCTATGTTCACTTCTGAAGGATTACGGCACATTCATATTACCTTCAAAAGGAGAAATGAAGAAGTTGCCAAAGAAATTTCCTCAATATTATATATACGCATATACCCGCACCCCATTTCTTGCCACTGCGATTATGACTGGAAGAAGGATGCATGGCGCACTCCAAAGAGGCTGCACGGCATACAGTGAAACGACCACTTTTTATTTCTAGAATTTGCCCTTCCAGTGAAAAGATTGACAGCAAGCAAAACTGATACTTATGCGGCAACCAGCTCCTCGTAACGGATGCGCCATGCACTCGCTTCCCCCGAAGGATTGCGAACAAAATTGGAAGGATAAACAATCCGAGAGACTTAATATTATACCCTTCCCCTTCTTTCAAGCAACAGTCTCAGCAGAGTCGAAGTGGGCGTGGCGTGCAGGAGCGCACCTCTTCTTGCCAACCGTGGAAATTCGTTCACGATTAAGATTTGCACCGTAAATCGACTTTTGCGACCGCTTTGGTACCACAGGGACTACAGGGTGGCTGAAAAGTATAGGACGCCATGTTTTTGTGTGTAATAGCCAAGAAAGAGATTCGATCAGAAAACCGACTTTACACAAAGATAGAGTTAAGCTATTTGACTACTTATACAGGAGGTGCTTTAAATTTGACCACTTTGTTTTGAGAAAGGCCTTCTGCCGTCCAACGACAAAATCAGCACTGCGCCGCAGGTGGCTAACGGCGTTGTCGTCCCACCTCTTCTGAAGCGCTAACTTTAGAGCATCCACCGAGCTAGTAAAGCCTTATGAGTTCTTCCTCTACAACATCCTCACATAGAGGAGTTCATCGGGTCAAGGACTTGAGAAGAAGAAGGTCACATTTCCCTGCTACAGTGGCCCGGGGAGTGAGCGCTTAGGATAGCTTTGGTGGATTTGGACGCGTATTAGAGAGTTCAGGTTCATTGAAGAAATTGATCGTTGAGCAGAATGCCCGTGATTCCAGAACAGCATACCGTATCTCATTAAATTCTTTTGCAAGTTTCACAAGAATGCTGGGTTGTGAACAAAACTTTCGCCCCAGGCGGGACTAGAACCCGCACCTCTCGCTTTCCGGGCAAGTGCGCTACCAGTTACGCTACCGGGGCACCATTTCAACAATCAAAAACAAGTCAAAATCTTTTGCAAGTCCTTCGAGTTAGTTTTCAACATTTGTGGAAAATGAACTGCAATGGAGCTGGACTTTCGGATGTTACTCCGTCACAAACTACCACACCTTCGAGAGAAAGTCTGTTGTGAGCCAAATGCTATCTCGGAGACTTGCTCTCACTTTTTGACATTAAAGGCAAAATTCGGGCTCAGACCAACCTAATAAGCCTTTGGAGTGGCTAGGAGCGCGTGGGACACATCTGCAGAAGACGCGCCACGTGCCTGCATCAAAACGCGTCACTAAGACGCTAGCCGCCAAGGATTTAGGCTCGCTCCTCCAGCTGAGACTCGCCCCGCCTACCGCTCGCTATGTTGGCTGCGTCGTAATGTTGATCTGCTATGCTCTCTCTACACGGGATTCTCTACCGCACTCCGCGCTCACGTTATCTCTCATCACTCTGCCGATCTTTCGAACTACCCCGCGACGTAGAGCAAAAAGCCTCATAATTCCTTGTATTTCGTGATTTTTTCCCCTTTTTTCTTCTCTGACGGTCCACCTTCCGCCCCTACCATCACAATAGAGTGGAATCACCTCACAATTTGATCCTGAGTTTTGTCTTTAAGTGCGTCCGATTTTGGCTGTCGCAAAAAAGTTTAGTTCGCAAATTTCCTCATTAACCCAATCCGTGAGAGAAATGCGGCACACCTCGAGCTCGCGCAGAAACTTTTTGCATTTAATCAGTTGAATCCTTCGGGTTGCTCCAATAGAAATCGGCATAGAAAGAGTTGATAACCTTCTCAAATAGTGATTGCTTTTCAAGATTTTCTGGCAAGGGCGACGGCAGATCCTGGGATCAAAAGCGATGTGACTCACGCTGACTTCACCGTTGTGAGCCATTCTCTTCTGAATGATTGCATCAATCCTCTGAGAGTGCACAGTTCTTGGACCACCACTTTTTCCAATCCCGGAGACGTGTGCTTGAACCTTGTGAGCACCGAACATATCTCAAAGAGTTGAAGAGGAAATACCGAGTCTTTTCTGAAGTTGCAATTTCAGAGACCGTCATTGGGCAGCCACCCGGAAATGGGTCGATGCAGAAAAACCATCATGGCGAGGGTTCAGATAAACTTTGAACCAAACAACTTGTGGTGCTTCTAACATAATTTCAAAGCTTTCGATTAGTTTCAAAACATTCTGAAAATACCCCACGGCCAAGTGCCAGCAGGCGGTCGAAATCGCGTCCTATACTTTTCAGCCACCCTGTATTTGAAGTCGATTCACGATTCAAATCGTGATCGTGAACGGATCTCCACGGCTGGCAAGAGTAGGTGCGCACCTGTACGCCACGCCAACATCGACCCTCCTGAGACAGTTGCTTTAATTTGGTTGCTCGTAAAATGATATGAAAATTCGCAATATCACAAACTTATCTCTTTTTTTGGTGAAATATTCCTCAAGTCAACGAAGCCTGATTGAGGCTGTTCAGGTGAACCCACCACGTTCCGAGCAAGATTTCTATGCAAGCTACGATCCGTGGACGGGTATCGGAACGGCGATTGTACTCGCATTGTTCATTTTCCTCATCACAGTAAAATCTTGCGTACATTACGTCATACGACATTGGCGAATGCATCAATTCTACAAGCAAACACGGTTTGCCGAACAGCCAGCCGATGACGAGCATCCAAACGCTGAATCGGCCTAAGGTGGGTGTTCAACTTATAAAAAAAATGAAATACCCTAATCAAGGAAAAACTGCTTGGAGCAGGACAATCGGTAGTGCTGGAGTCAAACTGGTCTCACTACTCAACTTTGAGGTACTAATAAACTGCTGGTAAGACGGACATGGATACCAAACCGAAGGATTATTCTATTCGGAATGTAGACAATTCCCAGCGAGTGGGCTTCCGCCAACCCATACGGGATGCGTCACGTTCGCACTTCATAAAAAAAATTTGCAATCCCCCCACCACTCAAGGGGATCCTCCACCATTACCATCAGTCTGAGAAGACTCCCCCAATACAATCCCCCTTTTCCTTCTCACACCACTACCCTCATGAATCCCTACTTTTATAGCACTTGATTTGCAGAACAGTCAGCACAGCAACTCCAATGCCCACTTTTTCCTCCAAAACACTCACCGAGCCAAGAGGGGGGGGGGGCGTGGGTAGAAGACGAGGGGTACGAGGTGGTAAGGTAAATTGGTTTCATCAAGCGGCTAATCCTCCAATTTTGCATAAGTCTCACAAACTTCGCGATCCTCCGCTTACCCGAAACCACGAATGCGATCCTCCCGTTCGATAGTGCAACTGACGGTTGACCTGGTCCAGGGTTCGATTTCCAGGAGCAATCGCAATGCATTTGTTGTTTACCGGCCGATATATCAATTAATCTGCAGTGGTCACTATTTAAAGCAAGGGTTTTGATTTTTTCACCACCAGACAATTTGCCTCACGTCATCGACACCTGGGCCAAGAAATAGAGACTGGTCTTCATTGAGGTCATTATTTGGTGCTAAGCAAATCTCAGCCTTTCCTCTACGCTATTTCCTCAGCGCCGCCAGATGTAAGTATGGTAGTGCAGTTGCTGAGCAGCTGTCAAACCTCCGACAAACCTCTAACCCTACCACCCCTCTTCGGCTTTGCCTGCTTTTGCGATCACTACCTCGGCTCAATTTTCTGTTAGAATACTTTGCTGTACAACCATAACTCCAAACTGTTGTGTATGAGGTTCCCTCCATTAGGCCGGTGTCAGACTTTGCGAATAGCGCGATTCGCTAGCGTCCGCGGTTGCGTAGATGACCTTGATGTCTGACATCGGCCTTACTGAGAAAAACAGACACCCCGCATGCCCCATGGTGATTCAAGTACATATCTGTTAGCTACCGGTATACAGCATGGGTATCGTGACTAGAACTAGCAAGCATCACGTCGTTGGCGAGAAACCACATTTCTCAACGTGAGAAACTATAAAAAGGGTTTGTAACGCTAGATAAGAAGTCAAGCGCACTTTTCCTATGAAGAGCTTTGACGTCTCCTATTCTGGAAAAATGCCGTCATTCTCGACGCCATCAGCTTAGCACTTTTTGCAACTAATTGGCGCAAATCGATGTCCCGGTGTGACATCACGATGATGTGCATGAGCTGTGAAATAGCCACTCATTAGATGTGAGACGGCTTTCAAAACGGGGATGTTCTTATTGGGACGCCCAACACGTCTTACGCTAAGGTTCATGTTCATGTTTATTTTGGGTTGATGGAAATAGGACACTCGAGGTTCAAAATGTGGCGCTCATCCTTGGGGGGGGGGGGGACATTCAAGTAAGTGAGTCAATTATTGTGCTTGGAACTGAGCCTTGGGCAATGTGGATGGAAGATGTGAGCGATATGTATTCTACTTGGTGTTCATCCCCTGTCCTAGGCTTAGTCCCAATGACACTTACCATCGACCCTCCTGTGATGTTGCCCCTCCTAAGGACATGAGCGCCTAGAATGGACATACACGACGGGGAAGTATGGCGACCCAGAAAACTTCTCAATACTTCATACGATCCTCTTCCAACCGAAGATCCTCCCACATCCCCTCCAAGCTCCTGGAAATCCCGCCAAAGGTGGAGGACTGAAATGTTTAAGCAAAGAAGAGAGATAAAAAAACTATCAAGAGATAAAAAAGTTATTTTCAATTCAAAATATTGTCCCACTCTCATGGTACGGGGCATCATTTAAGATTAAGCGAAGGAGGGGGCAGAAACTTCGGGGGAAATCAAAATCGCTTCGTGGGTCTATCATCCCCCGCCTGAGGCATAGATCTGCATTCAAAAAAAGATGTTTTGCGCGAATTTGAATGCACTGTCACCACAATGCCCCCGTATCTTGCGATTGCACCGAGGATCTTTCTGCTATCCCTACCGATACGCCCCAAATACGACCCCCCCTCATGGCATCGACGAATGCCAAAATCTGCGTACCAATATTCATACAATATAATTATAAGAGAAGTTTTCGCAATTAAAGCACCACTCTCAGGTCAAGTTTCTAGGTTCACAGCGGTCAACAATAGTGTTCTGGATACTCATTTGACAAAAAATAAAGAAGAAGCAAAGAAAACCGTCGATAAAGCCATTAACAAGTATGCCCTCTCAAATAAGAAAGGAGGCGGGCCGGACGAGTCGTACGAACTTTCAATGCTCCATGGCTCCGGTCGCCCGCGAGTATTTGAAATAGTTACTATGCTATCCACGCTGCGTATCATGGGATTGCTCGAGGTATCTCATCCAAATGCTAAGATTATCTCCGAATGCCAACTTTGTGACACCCTAGCGCCATAATCACGCACTTTTGAGCCGCGACACGGCACAGCTGTGATACTTGTAGGCTATCTATCCCACCTGTCCCTAAAATCGACACGACTTCTGCTATGGTGTTTCTTCATCTCCATTTTCACTGCAAACAGTGAAACAGGAGTGATGAAATAGAATGCTTAAAAATACCAGTCCTGCGGTTGAAATCCTCCCTCTCCAAGATATTCAATGGTCTAGCAACAGAACACAATCCATGAAAACAACCCGACGTTTCTCTTCCTACAAAAGCCTGCAATGCCTTCCGTTACCGCTCAGTCGCTCCAATCGCAAAGTCTGACATCGGCCAGTTCTTCGCCCCTTTTTGTTCTTCTTGCAAAAGCCTGCGACGCTCTTCACCCTGCTTAGAATTTGCTTACCCAACTATAAGTTAATTTATAGCTTGAACACCTCATTTACTCACCATTTTTTCCGTTTTCCAACCACCGAAGGCCACATTTTCCCACCGACAAATTGCATATTGTAAATTTCTGACAAGATCGAATTCCATTCTGAACGTGACTTTTTTTACCCTTAGCAGCAAATTTCATAAATGTCTCGAAACAGAATCTTCATAGACTTGGATTAATCCACTCTATGAAAAAATCCACAGGCATTTTGTTTCAAATCTTTAATCGATACATCTTCAATGAACGCAGGTTCTTGTAAGTATAATACAACTGCAAAGGTTAATAGAAGTAACTCAATTTCTACATAATCGTTTGTACGCGAGTAGGAAAACTGCACCTAAACATAAGAAGTTCAAACATTCTGCACTCACCTAAACCGGGATAAAAGACATCACGGACAAGATAATCGATAATAAATGGAAATATGGTTATATAGGAAAGCTAGGCTATGTATTGCGTTCAATTCTCTATTGAAATAAATAATTGTAATTACAATACAGGAGTGAAATAAAACGATATTTGCCTTGTCCGCAACTACGGCCATAATAGCGGCTTCTACAAACGTAGATATCACAAAATATATGTGGTTGAGTTCTTCCATAAAACTTCTAAAACTTAGAATGGTCCTACACTTGAAATCGCCTTATCGCATAATCAGCCGCTTCTACGCGTGTAAACTATTCTCACTTCCTAAAACCATAGGTCGATGGTCCGGTGGACGTAAAATAGTTGGGGGGGGGGGCACGAGCTCTGCGCCTCTAGGCCTAGTCCTGGGGCCCGGGTGCGCAAGGCTCAACTCGGAGATGGGTCCCCAAAACTCTCTCTCTCTCTCTGGCGATCTCCCCATTCTTGACTATGAGAACTGCGTCATCGACCAAAG
>KZ345456.1:85247-96311 GCA_002352805.1 Teladorsagia circumcincta
GGGGGGGGGGGGGGGGGTGAGGGCAGTCACTTGACATGCGTGGGAAACTAGAATGTGCGGTTTTACAGGAGAACGCCGAGAAGCTGCATAATGATGCCCCCCTAACTGGAATAGACCCCAATGGAATATCTAAAGAGAGAACGAATTACTTACAGCTGCTCGTGTGTGCATGAAGAAGGGTTGCCGGAAGATGGAACACCAGCGACGACATGTAGTGTGTTGTGGACCACTTTTTTTACAGTTTCATGAGTGGAAAACGGAGATGCTCTTCAAAAGGAACCACCTGCTGTCAACCAAGAGCGATAAATCCGGCAAAAAACGAGCCGAACAACAGCAAAAATTCTCTCAAAGCGATAACGAGTATTAAAGGACGCACGGTTCGCCGTGGAGCGAGAAAGCTTTTGGTGGGGCAAGGGAACATTTACTCCTATGAAAATATCCTGCGATGGAATCCTACGAAGGAATTAAGATGGGCGCAGAATTATTAGAATGCTGTGAATCGGGTGAGGTTTACCCGTGCTCCTCGAATCGGGTAAGATTTACTCGAGCTCCTTGGATGGCCTTCTAGTTCAGTTTCTTCCTGCACCAGGTTCTTTCACTTAAATCCTATTCTGTTTATTTCTTAATCCTCTCCTCGTCTGCACTTATTACTTGTCCTTCTCCCTTTCTTATTTTGTACGTAGTCATATGTGCGTTCAGTGCACAACTGCTAGAGAACCTATTGGCTCTCTTTCCAAACGGCGGGACATGTCGCAATTGCGGACATAGTAGCACGTGGGATTACATGGATGCGAGACAAGAGTCCCCTGAGGTCGCCGCACAAAAAAGTAGATCACCGCACACGCCGGCTACCAGGTTCTTGCAGGTTAAAACGTGGCAATCTGATGGGACTAACCATAAGCTGAAACAAATGCAGATGTAGGAGCTACACATACGGACCCAAAAGCGTTGTATAAATTGTCTAGAGAAACGGATCTTGAACTTGCCATGTTTCAAACTTCACAAACGCCGTTGACGTCGCGCGGTTACCTACTTTGGGCGCGACAGTCGCGGAGACTCTTGGCCGTCTCTCGGCTTGCTATGCGTGCCACTGAATCTGCAAGTGCGGCATCTTCTACTGCGAGAAACGGACTACTCCAGTAGTTCGAGGAAACTACCCAATAAAACGTTGAGGACCATGAATAAGTACCATGAAAAGGCCTAAATGACCTTAACCGGCAGGTCTGCGTACTAGTAGTTATTGCACAGTTTAAATTTGTAGCTCATGTAGGAACTTACAAATGTGATATCAAGAGGAAATGGCGCAGAAATGGGGCTATTGACGGACCCTCGTTGGAGCGCTTTTCGTTGGTCCATGCGAACTGCTAACGCCTTTCTCGCTTACGCTCAAGTCGCAAGGAAGGCACGGCATCAACGCTTGCCCGCCTATGTACCACATTCAGGGATGGAACAGGCGAGCATGCCTAATCCCGGAGCGTGCCTTTAAACCTAGGAAGTGGGACCCCTCCCTTGCCCGTACATTCGAACGATTCTCACCGGTGCTGCCCTCTTCAGCTTGCCCGCTAACACTCCTCTTCCAAACGGCTAGAGTCAGATGCCGAGAAACTGGGCAGGCAGCCCCCTGGGTATGGCGCTGCTAGGCCGGTGGGGGCATAAACCCCGTTGCAAAGGGCAACTGGCTGCACCGGTAGGGGGTCCGCCTGTCTTCACACTTCTTCGACCTTCGACCTTGTCGTGAAATCCTTCTTCAAACCCTCAGCTCCACCAGAAACTTCACAGTTTAGCGAGCTCCGCACGAAAAGCACTTCTCAGGTTCCTCTTGTCAATCAAAAATATTAATTGACATCCTAAAATCAGTGGTCAGGAAAATAGTGAAAATTTTCGAAGCAGCTGTTGCGAATATTGGCTATCAGGGCAGGTGCTGTCCTGAAGAAGTGAGTGGATTGTTTTACCATGGCGCACGATAGAAAGCTTGCCGTACGCTGCTCTCTCTCGGCTGGAGGTTTGGAAAGAAATTCCTCCGAATAAATTTATTTTCTGCGTTACACTTCATTCACTTCTACAGATTCTGACGCTATCGCAAGAAGGAGGGGACAGAAACTTAGAGGGAAATTAGAGTAGCTCATGCAATCCAGATCCTCCTTCTTCGTCTAGGGCATGTTCCCGATTTTAACAGAAGATGTTACAGGTCATTTCAAATGCATTGCCTTCACAAATCCTCCGCATCTTGCGATAGCTCCCAAGACACAACGTATGAAAGCAATGAAGGTGTGCGTCCTTTAAGGCACAACCCAGACAGAAGTCGTGTTAACGATTCCATTCGGTCTGTAAGATAGATCTTCGGAAGATAATAACAGGTGTGGCATTCCCGTGCATGAAATCGCCCGACAAAAGCTAGTACCTTGCAAAGTAAGCTGCAGCAGCTACAAATTTTTTCCATTTTCAGGCTATTGCCATTCGCTCTCTCACTTGTTGCGCTCTTCGCTTCATACGTTCTTCTCCACGCTCAGTCTCCCACTGCCGCCAAGCATTTTCGACGATTTCTTCTCCTTTTTTCTTCACTGCCGCTCTTTTGCATTTTGGTGGATAAGATGGAGCGCTCATAGAGGTCGAATATGTCAAGTTCTCCCGACTTCTGAGCGCGCATCAAGGGAACTACAGCTTTGCAAAGAACGCTTCGGGCGCTTCTATTTTTTCTCGTCCGCGGCATGCTGATTTCTACTGCTCTCTAATCTCGTTGTGCTGTCATGCCTGTCCTCCTCCTTTGTGCTCAGTCACCCAGTGCCTTAACGCGAAAGTGAGCAAGCTTTTATAGAGAACGTACACCTGTGATATTTTCGCTATATAAAGACGTCAGTTGCGATCGAATAGATGGTCTAAAAAGTTACCACATTTAAAATGAGATTCAAAAGGTATACAAATTTTCTAAGACCACACTCTGAGGGCTTTAACAGTCGCTGGGCGAACCATAAACCGATTCCGCAGGTTAAAGTGGAATAGGGCGCTGGGGGTGGAACTTTGTACTGCCATGAACACCTCTAGCAATCATGCACACCAACCGTCGCGGTGTCTGCTGTCTCGCCCCACGACATTTTCTCTTTTTTTGTCTGTTCTTCCCTCTTGCAAGCGCTTATGGCTGGTGTTACTTAGGCTGTTGCTTTCTATAGTCTCCTTCCGTTCAGAAAGGCTAGTTCCTTTTTACCCTTTTCGTGGTTCCCCTTTTTTTCTTTGGCAAGAGTTGGCACCTAATATTTAATTTTTGAATTCATCTCCTACTTCGCTATTGTGGGGTCTGCTTTCAAAATATTTCTAGTGTTGAATCTGTACATAAGGGTAACTGGAATTGAATCGATGTGACTGGAAGACGACCTTATGAATGATGAGCGAGTGAAGAGTTTGGAGCGAACAGAGCACACGCCATGCTTTTGAATTCAGTTCATCATCTTTAGGAATTTGAATATACGAAAAAAAAAACGTGAGTCCGTATGATCAATTTTGAAAAAAAAGAAAAATAAGAAAATATTGTCAGCACTGTACTTGGGCCTGAGATGCTTCTAATATGTTGCAGGTACCATTCCGGACTTTTCCAAATTTTGACTTTGAATGTTATGAATGGATTTTTTAGCAGCAAAGCAGTGAGCTTAGAGTCTGACAAATTGTTTTCTTTCTCATCGAAGCTGACTTGAGACTTTACAACAGCGTAATCCTGACGTTTCTTCAAGACTATGTCCCGAGGAAGAGGGACCCTACATATTTCCAGCATTCTATATTATCCGACTGGTTCAGAAGAATTCACCGGCTCTTTATGCCATGATGTACCCTATGAAATTCACAAAATTAACATGTTTATGCCGAAGAATTGCAAAACCAGTTACACACCAAGCACAGATACTGGAGATCATTTTAATAGAATTGGAAACGCTGTAGGCGGCTATGACATCATCAGCGATTAGATCTAGTCATTCCAATCCCATAATAAATTACAGCAGTTCAGCACCTGGTTGAATCGGCAACAGTCCATCCTCTGGAAAAAAATTGAAGGCTTCTACATCCGTCATCTGAAGAAATCATTCTATCGGCAGCAAAACCAATAAAAGAGACTGAGAATGAGGGAAATTCAGAAAATAACGAAATTTCACCAAAACGTACTCTAAACCGCGACATAACGCCCACATTCCTACTCGACAGTTCTTCAGAGAGATCCGGTTCCAAAGCTTCTTCTCGGGGACTACCCTGAAAAGTGAAATTCATTGCTGATTTGTTACTCAACGGTGTGGGATTTCTACTGCCCATTCTTAACACGTTGACGACATTGTGCAACGGATGCGCTGCACACTTTGAGCACCGTGTGGGACCGTGTGCAGCGCATGCGCATCACACACCAATAATTTATTTTTTTCGCCTATGCGCCATTAATTTTCCAATTTTTTGCATCCATTCTACAGGTCCCACCATACTATGACTAAGCATGGCGATGTTCACCAAATAGTTGGATCTGCTTATTTGCCTTTTCCTTACCACGATACGTCATTTCGCTCGACTTTTTACAATTTTACCTTCCCATAGATTTGCCACATCGGATATCACATTTTTCATAAACATTTTCTCCAACCCAAGTTTTGCGCATTTGTAGCTCAAAATCCACGAAATTGGTGTGAGGCGGCGGCGCTTGCAAAACCGCTCTGGTCCCACGCGGCGCAAAAACCCAAAACACGCGTTGTCGCCAACGTGCAACATTTGAAACTACTGTTACTAAAATGTGCGCTTGTTGCGTCATGGAACGCCGGCTCTACAGTAACAATAATTACCACAAAAATGTGCCTACAGAACACTTCCCCAAACCACCTACATAGTTCTAGTCATTGGGTTCCGAAATGAGGTAGAGATGCGAAGTGGACCGTCAATGGAGCAAAGAAAAGAAAGGTCCTCGTATCAGTGGCGAACTACTGCTGTGACGGAGATTCTCTCGGTGCCACGACGAGAGAATAGATTCGAAGACGAGAGAGCATAGGGGATAAGCGAGAAGCAGCCACCCCAACATGCAGCTGCAACGTGAGCAATGGGAGCAATGCCAAGCAACTCCCATCGCGAACGTTCATATCCGGGCCACGCGAACGACACTTCTTAATTTTTGTGATAGCCCTACGTATTCACGGAGAATTTGATCCGGTCAGCTTCATCGTGAAATAAGCCCTTGACCACAGATTGGCTCCGGCCTCTGTTTTCACTCAGCACAGCATACCGTAACTTTGTGTGCGAAATATTAAGACGTCGCCTTCAAAAGCCGGTCATAGGTGCCGTATCTAATAACTCTAGTTTCATTCTTGATGCCGTAGCTTGACACTGCATTTAGTGATTTGATAGGACCACTACCTGTCTCTCTTACTGATGGCGGGGTAGCGCAGTTGCGCCTTACTTTTTCAAACCACGTGGGACGTTGTGACGCGGGTATGCGTTTTATCAAGACACCCTTGGTACTCATCCAAAACCACGGCTCTGGCTATACGCATGGTGACTCCTACGCATTGAACATGGCCAAATTTCCATTGCCGCTCATGTCATGCATATTTATCACTCAAAATACATGAATTTGAGGTGAGTTGGCTGAGTCACAAAAATTGCGCTTGTCCCACGTTACTAAAAAAGCCAACACACAAGCTGTCTTCGTTGGCTAATCCCTTTCTGATATGAGGCCACGCACTCCGATTTCATCCATTCGTAGTGGATTTTGAATGCTATTTGGCATACAATGACTGGAAAGGGCCACCCAAGTCAGTGTCTTCATCTTGACAGTCAAGTCTGGTATCAGTTCAGTGACCTCGAAGGAAGGAAGGTTTGGCTGGCCTAAACGGTGTGCGATCCAGTGTTTCCCGCACCGTGGACTGGTGTGCGGCGCCACTTACCGCTACACCACTTCTGTCTTTATTTCTTTTACAGCCGTATGAAAGAGAGGGTTTTCTTCTGTGTCCATCTTTTTCCTCTCTGGATTCTCAAGAGCACGAAATAATTTTCCAGCTAACAGTATATCTGCATGCATACATAATGTGCTACTGACTGAAAATAAGACGTCACTGGGCGGCGTTAGTGTTCAAAGCATAGGTATTGATTAGGCGGATCAGATTAGTGCAAAGCGTGGAAATTTTTATATACATAATAACAGGAAAAGATTATTTGCAATCGAAAACCAAATGGAACACGTGCAAAGAAAAAATGGGATTTGTTCTAATAAAGGGGGGGGGGGGCATAGTGGGCAGTACGCACTGACTACAGTAATTTCAATTTCTTCAGGGGAGAAAATCCCAAGCGTTTTAAACCATTTCGCTTCCACTTTTACATCCAGCCTAGGACTTTTCCCCGCAAAAATTGGGCATACTGTGGACGACACAAGTTGCTGTACCTTCTGCGCCCGCTCCCTCCCCTAATGATAGGCCCAAAAAACGTAACGATGCTTACCTCAGTGCAGCTGAATACGATGGCTAGTAGTAGCAAAAGCAGATGGATGGCGGCTGCTTTCACCATGTTCCGTCGAGCGCTTCACTGACACAAGAATGACCACGATGAGCTTACAAAGAAAGCATTTCGTGATGTCAATAATGAAAAATAATCATCACTAGACAATCGAAGTGGAAATAATTATTGTGCTCAGGCAAAACTACAGTCATTTCCTCATTAGCACGAAGTCTTAAAATAATTTTCTCGAAGGTACTCCATTGTGCGAAGAAACCCAAATAGAACAAGGGGAAAGAAGCAAAACACTTCACAAAATGGAACAAAATACTTTGCGAAATGAAGGGGATAAAAGGACAAAACATTCGACATTGACCATCCCTTCTTGGGATGCGCCGCGCATACTTTTTATCCTAAACCAAAGCGGCATTTAGGATGCGATTTACACCATACAACGACTTATGAGGACCAGCCGATGTACATGTAAGCGCTTTGCCCTCCCAAACATTCCTGGTACCAATTATTCAATCCCACAGGTGGTAAAAGCGTCTGGCCTGACCAGCGCGCACAATCCAATATTTCATCTACGGACCGTGAGTGTGGTAAGCAGCGTCACTTGCCATTATGTCACTTCCGCCTCAGAATGGGGAATGCGTAGGAATTCTGCAATGATTATGTCTTGGTTCTTCTTGGCCTCTCAGGTTTGTTATGGTGGAATACTTTGTTGGTCGACGTTTCAAACAAATCCTCGTTTTCAGGGCTAAATTGGTCCGAGGCTCTAGTTCAAAGCCTACCCGCTTACACTCCGATATACCAAAATTCTTAGTAAGCTCAGACCAAGATAAAACAACTTAGACCAAACTCCTACGATTACACCAGCACTAGATCTCCACTTAGCCCCGTGAACAGCTGACAAAACATGAGGCACCCCTAACTGTTCTACTGATTCTTTTACCGGTCCGATTCCCAGATGGCTCTCGCTCCTCCCAGGCTTAGTTGAAGCGGAGGATTTCTGGCGACGTTGAGGACCGAGGTCGTGTCTTGTTCTGGCAGAGGGAGGCCGTGTTTTGTGGAATCGGAAGTGGATTTTCTGTGAAGGAGATGAGAATTGAGCGAGAATCCAAAGTTTACTTTGGAAATTTCTGGTTGCCTACAAAAATCTGGAACTTTCATAAAAATTTTAAGGAACTCATAAAGACTGGTATTTCCCCGGGTTTTTATCTACACCCCCTCTCCCTGGTAGACTTCTGGGTTCAGAGAGTAAGGTGGAATGGACGCAGCTTTCCTCAAAAATAGGTAATCGGTGAAACCTCCACGGGAGAAAGGGAGTCAGCTGCCACGGACTTTTCCTCTACTTTCGGGGTTCATAAGAGGCCGTTTTGATAACGTTGGTGGCCAAAAATGTAAGGTAGGCCGCTAGCAATGCCGGTCTTCATAAATGAAAGCTAATTGCGTGAGTATAAGCCCTCCTTCCCGCCTCTACCACCTCGCCTCCGTTTAAGTGCTTCGAAGAATTTCAGTGACATTTCATGTGCACGGTACGTTAGCCAAGCTCGAAAACACTTGGCAACCTATAGTACCGCACGTTCTCTGAGAAACTGGTCTATCTGCTTTCAGAAGAAGACTCAATTATGAGCTGATGACGCAAATAATGCTTATGCATAATAACACAAATAACACGGTAGCAACTCTACATAGAGAATGGCAGCAACAAAAGTTCAAATGAGTGGGAAGTTCAGCTACAAGCATTCAAATAATGTAGTGGCTAGAAACTTTAAATCGCACTAACTCCTGTTTCAGAGAACCAGAAACGCATCGAGAGCAGACCTCACACCGCAAGCGACGAAGGCCTCTATGTACACCTGCTAACTAGTGGTTCATAGTGATAGCTAATAGTCGGTGTATACATATGAGAGTTGTGATTTATGAACTGATTGAATTCAGCTACAACCGGCTAATCATATGAATGGCAAAAAACGTTTACATTTTGTAGAGGCCGTCGTCAGCTGTGGTGTGTGGTCTGCACTCGACGTGCTTCTGGTCTTCTGAAGCAGACAGTACAGGCCTGCTGGCACGGAAATCAAGTGGGTCTGGGAGAATCTCTGCTCTCTGAGGATCAGTCGGTAGCGGACTACCTATTTGGCAAAAAAAACTACACATTGATGCATCCATTGGTGTTCCCTATGATGCGATAACGAGAAGCACTGATTTATAGGGAAAAAGAATGATCGAAAAGTAATTACAGCAAGCTGCCAAAAGACTAAATTTCGTAGAGATCAAGGTGTTCCAAAAGGTCATGGGTAGGCAACGGCGTCCGAAACGGGCAGCACCGAGAAGCTGACAAATTTTGCAAAATCCTACCGCACCATCCCAGCTCTTAGGACAAAGTAGTCAAAACTATGCCTACTTGAGCAAATGTAGAGTAAACAAGGCAGACAGAAAAGGAAGCCATGTTGTTAATAAAGAGAATATTCATACTCTGGGAATCTCTTGAAATTAAAAGAGGAGTCTTGTTGGTTAAGAGGAGGATAGCCGGACCTAGAAGCAACACCCGTTTGTCGCACGCAGGATGGAGCGGTCACGGCAGGCTGTAGCAAGGAATTCGTTTTGAGGCCTAAATTCTGAGAGCCCCTTTTTTGGCCTTCGTAACGCAGGGATATCTTTAAGCTGGAGAGTGAGAGTGTTATTGGTCAGCCAATTTGTTGGGCGCAAAAACTACGCATGATATGAGCTCCCGAGGAAAACCCCTCAAATTCAATTCCCTAGGACGGACTTTTCAGAAGCAGAACATTGGCATGGACACCACCGGAACCGCATGACATTGCAAAACTCAGTCTCGCCTCCAAGTGACTAAACCACTCCAGGTAAAATACAACTGCATTGCATGACTCAAAAATATTTTCCCACGGGAACGTTATCCCTCACATTCACACAATTTGTCTACAGGGATCACGAACACTCCGGGTGCTTGTCCAACAAATACGGTTGAGTCACAAGTAATGCTCGGTTTTTCATTCCTCGCCATTCTTGCCAAAATCTGTTTATGCTTCACAAGAATGCTGGGTTATGAACAAAGCCCCAGGCGGGACTCAAAGCGCATCTCTAACAAACCAACTTCTTACCAACACCACAAGGGGAGAGGTGGGTAGTGGCCGATTCTCGTGATTAAATTCCTTATTGCAATTCATTCTGCACACGACTTCTTTGATTTTTGTAAAAATTGTAACAATTATCAAACGTTCGTAAAAATAAGCAAAGGTGAAGTATAGCTGCAGTGGGCGTGATAAGAACTGCATTTAATGAGTTCAGTTATGGGCCGATGCCAGACTTTGCGAATTGCGCGATTCGCTACTAGCGAATTGCTAATAGGCGAATCGCGCGACTCGCAAAGTCTGACATCGGCCTTAGGGAGATTTACCAAGTCTTGGATAATGACAATGGAAGCGAAGATTACACGTGATTCACTAATAGCTCTGCCCATTAAAAATCAACGAAGAATTAGCCAAAAATCGACCGCTTTGATACCATACCACTGTTCTGGTAAGCTGATCTTCGGAAATTAAATTCAGAGGGGTCCTCCAGCAAAGGAGAACATCCAGTTTAGTTATTGCGCTGGAGACACCCATAGACGAATAACATTTCAGCCCATATAACTTTTGGACATTTCGCCTTGCGTTGAACGCTGAATAGTTTCAAAACGCTTGGCCGAAAATGGCCAATTCTTGTGGACTATTTCGTTATAAGAGTTTCACCCTGGGCATGACTAGACGGCTACCGCCTTATAAAACACCAAGAATAAAGGGTGAAAAATATGGCGTTGATCAATCTCTCAATGGTTGCGCCACGCATTCTACTTTCATACATAATCGAAGGGGAATTTGAACGCGATCTGGCCTGTGCTGCTAATTGCGGAGTTCGGATGTACAAGTCACAAAGCGCTAAAAGTTTTCACTTTCCCTGACGATCTCGATACCACATAAGCATGGTAGAACTCAAGCCATGGTTGACCTGACGAAAACTGATCAACACAGAAGCTTGCGCACGGAAAGCGGATCCATATGCCTACACGACATCAACGGTAACGACTAATTGCTTAAAAATTGAGGGAAACGTTCAGGAAAGGAAGAAACACCAAGGAGAAAAAATTGCTGCCACCTTCCCACAGATTCCTTTTCCATCCCGAAGGCTTATGTTTAGTCTCAGGTACTGTAAGTGACTCACTTACTTGAATGTTCTTCCCCTCTCCCTCCCAACGAAATGAGCGCCTCTCGAATAACTTCTAGGGTGCTCTTTCCAACAACCGTGATCGGCCTTTGATTTCCATTTGATTTCCGCTAGGGACTCTCTGATTCCCCACTTCGATTAAAGGAATCGTCCAATAAAAAAACCATCATTCTGTCTCACCCATAAATCGTCGGCTTGAGACCCATCATTCAGGATAAGAACGAAATGAACAAAGCAATTGTGTTCGTCTTGTTGGTAGATTCGAAAGACTGGAAAGCCTGTTACACGTTTACACGTTTAAATTCCCGCCGTACATCTGTCATAAATGTGGGCGGCAAGCGACTCCACTTGGTCTCAAAGAGCCTTCGCTTACTTACTTACTTACTTACTTAC
>KZ345456.1:96411-114927 GCA_002352805.1 Teladorsagia circumcincta
AAGATTTACCTAGAAACGAATTGTGCGAGTGCATCCGAACATCACGACATGTTGAATTATTCAAATCTGAATAATAATTCATCGGTCCACCAAAAAAAGCTTGTCCATATTCCGAAACAAACACCCAATTCTTAACAAAGAGTGATTAATTTGAAAACGATGACCACTATAAATTTAGCGTCACGACTTCTCTCTACTGTTTATCCCGTCCCCAATAATTGCTGTGGTGGAGAGAATGTTCCAGCGAATTCTACACACTTCCATCCATTTCATTCCTTCTACATTAATAGAGTCCTCACTTCCCATCACGCACAACAAAACCCGTAAATACGACCCCCATCTCGAGTATGACCCTCGTTCGGATTGATTGACGTGATGCAGAAGGGAGAGGCACAAGTAACCGCTAAGACCGGCAAAAGCGGAGAGGTCTGCCAGAGCACCACAAAGGTAAGATGAGCCTGATCCTCTCCATAAACCACCCTGAATTTGAGGTTTAGGCCGATGTCAGACTTTGTGAATCGCGCGATTCGCTAGCGTCCGCGGTCGCGTTGCGGTACCAGCCAATTGAGTGATCCTGGCCGCGATGCGACCGCAGACGCTAGCAAATCGCGCGATTCGCAAAGTTCAACATCGGCCTCAAGGGTTGCTTAAGGGGAGCGCAATTTGGATGAAGGCACGAAGTGGTGTATAGGAAAAGAGGGGGCAAAGTCGTAGCGAGGACGCAGAAAATATCAGAAAGAGCTCTTTCTATGCAAAATTAGCTCACCGATGTCCTTGCATGTTTGAGTACAGGGCACACTAGGAAGTCACTGAGCTAATCTTACATAGAATGAAATGCAAATTGAAGAAAAACACTTCCTGGTAATTTTCTGAATGAGTCTGAATACGTTCAGAGAAGTTTGTCGCCCTTCTGGCTAAGTGGCAACACATCATAGAGCAAATGTTACGACGAAGGCGTTAAAGTAGACTCTAGAGTTGGATATTCTTTGAGCTTATAACCAAGGTCATGTTGTCATGTTTGTGTTGTTCCAATACCAGAAATTTGACGAGCCTTCTCTCAAAGCGGGTTTTGATACTACCAATGGCCCACCCCTCATCGACAACATCAGTCTCAGGAGCACCCCTCATAACGACCCCCTCCTCCCACGATCCCACACCACTCTCACCACCATGGCTGTTTCTGTAGAATTTGATTCTGAGACCACTCAACACAATCCATCTCCGCTCATTTCTCGCCCCCATAATGGCCGTCGAGCGGTGTGGGGGAGAGGGGGCATGTCTAACGAAAAGTAGAAAGGATAAATTTGATTTTTTTCTCATAATTCCCGTAACCACCACAGAAACTACCTCCTTCTCCGCAACCTACAACACCTCCTACTCTCAAAATACGACCCCCTTTTCAATATTCACACTTAGCTTGACCCGACCCGATCTGCGCAACGTACTTTGGCCCTGCTTAGAAGTCTTCTCACGTCCTCGTAATGGAATTTTTAGCCACGATGACTAAAAGCGATCAATGAGTCTCTTCGATGCATCAGTTGCACATTATGATTCCAATTACTCTCCTACCAAATAAATGAAGTCATTTGACGAAAATGGAATTGCGAAAGCGAAGATCACGACGATACTCACTTAGGTGGTCCATTCGCTTGCCAGGCACATTGAACACATCGAAATGAATGGGTCAACAGTTCTCGGATACATATAGGAACACAGCCCCACCTCCCCTCCCCCCTCGCCCCTCCAATCCTTTAGTCAATCTCACTGTGCCTTTGGAAAATCTGTATTGACCACAATAACGCTTGAACATCTCAGATAGAATAGCCACGCAATCAAGGACACCCGACATAGGGTTGGCACGAACCAGGGACCCCATCTCTATGTTTCTTTTACCAAGCTTTTCTCTTCTGCTTCCTATTCCCGTTACAATAAGGGTCATTCACGTCAAAAGGACAGGTTTGAGGGTAAATTCAACCTTAAACATACCATTACCTTTTTTTGCTCACCATTTCTATTCGTAAACCTTGAAATTCGCATTGCAGCAACACTTTGATGCCTCATAATGATCAAAAAACGTTTTTGAATAGTGTGCGAGCTCAAAATGATAATTCAATACAAATAAGAAGCAGTACAAAAACATACCCAAAACAACAATTTTTCACTAAACAGCTTAAATTTTTAGTGTCCGGCTGAGAATTTCATTTTCACTGTTCAGTGTAAACGTCTGCTGATCAACGTCTTCCAACTCTGGAACTCACGGTGAATGGGCTTATGAAGGGCTATGGGAGAGCATCCCCTACGCTCGATGGCTTCCTGATGGTAGACAGCAGGAGTGCACTTGAGCGAAAGGTGCATAAATCACAGGAGGATCAGCCGATGTACAAATCAGTGCTCTCATTCTCCTTAACGGCGATTCGAAAGGGGCGGAAGGCTCGGTGGATCTGGAGACCTAAATTTGAATTTTACTCCCAGATTAAGTGCGTGTGCAGCAAGTAAGGCCACTTGCCAGTACACCCACTTCCAGCCTGAGGAACGTTTCAAAAATTTCGAACTGAAGAGTAAAAAATGAGAACTTCAAGAACGGATGAGAAGGGTACAAATCGTGGGACTCTACGAAATTTTACAAATCTTACAAGAACTTTTGGATTTTCGCAAGTGAAAATTCAGAACCACGAAACATAGCTGAGACATCGGTGGAGATATCATAGCAGCACGATACATATTAGGTGTTTCAGAAAGTTCTGTCGTTTTTGACCTCTAATTTCAAATGCATGTATCTCGGCTTAAACTGAACCATTCAAGTTGAAGCAGAAATCGTTCAAATGCTCAAACGTTCTGCTACAAGATGCTGTTTCAGTGATTACTAAGCTTGAAATGCTGGAGCTCTGAAGGCGATGAACCGAGGGAAGGTCGTTTTGGCATCATATTGGGTTTTGATGCATTTCTCATTGAGGGAGCTATCGGATCCTCGGAGAAGTGACAGTTAATATACCAGAGGCCTAGTGAGTATGATGTTCGCAGAATAACTTCGAAGCCTAGCTGGTTCAACTTGGGCAGGGTTGGTTGTGCGATGTGCGTCCAGGCCATGTGTTAGGGACGAGTCGGTCCTATTATAATGAGGGATGTCAGCCAAATAGGCTGGAGTTCTCAAAGTATTTTAACATATTGTCAGGAGTACTTCCCCACCGTAACAGTTCTTCTTAGTTCCAAAGAGCTAGACCGGTCGCTGATCTCATGAAAGTTGCCATAACCCTCCTTCAGCACAATTTGAGTTTTGAGCTTGTTCATTGTCGATCTACTCAGCAAAGCTTCGTGGGCTGTATGAAGAATCCAGTCTTCCTTGTACGTCGCGAATCGGCAAAAGAGAGACTCGCTTTTAATACATAAAACAGCTAGAAATTTATGGACGACCCTTCCAATTGGGGCTTCGTCGCAGCACGCCTCTATCACATTTTTTGGACTTTCCAGCTACCTCCGTATAGCTTGGCTCTACAAGCCATATACGTACAGGTAGGGCAAAGCCTTCTCAATGGTCCTGAGCACAAGTGCTTTAACAAGAACTTTTGGCTAATGGGTGGCAACGTCCGAGATCCGACCATCACCCTCATTATACACAAGGCTCTCACTTTTGTTGCAATAACTTTTTGAACTACTGCTATGTAGCATAGTCCGCGCGAATCTGAACCGAGTGTATCGTTAATATCATGATTTGCTCCCGCTACATTCTAGACTATTCAAGGCTAGAAAAAGAAAATCATGCCAACTTGCTGATCGAGTATACCGCATTGGAACTATTGTGAAGGTCTTAAGAAAAAATTTTGGGGCAAACCTGGGGCAAGCTTCGATAGAGCAGGAAAAGCGCTACAAAATGCTATCTACAGTAATAGCACTTTCTCAAGAATTCAATAAAAAAGAAGCATGTAACTGCGGGGTGGCAGAAAACGACAGAACTTTCTGAAACACCTAATACATGGCTGTACTACTGCTTGACCAAGCCCGCTTAGAGCATCTATGCTTTTCAGTTTTCAGTATCAGACATTTGAGTTGGACCTTGTCTAGTGCTGAAGATTCTCGAACCCACCAACAATTTTGATCTTTTTTGTACAGGTGAATATCATTTGAAGACGCATTTTACCATAAAAAGCAGCCCATCGCAATTAGAGGTAGGGTGGCCAGTGGTGCAGAGATGAAGAAAAAACTAAGAAAAATGCACTAGATGCCCGGATGATGGGCTCTTTTTGCCCATTCATTTCCGCTTCTTGTCAGGTTTCATAGGTGTTGACGTCATCACGCTTTGCTCTGCATCTTTGCTCATCGGTTAGTATCTGCGGCTAGAGTCCGACGGCGAGGGGGTAGCCAATTGGAAGGCGGGCGGTGAGTAAGCTCTACTAGAGCGCTACAGGCACATCCTTCGCCGAGAAAAACGCTTCGCCCTGGAGCCTTACTGCCCGTATCCCTTTGGTATACCATCGCTTCTTCGACCACCAACTGATCACGGAATTGTCCTTTGAATGATTCTGCTAGTTTGTGTAGAAATCGATACATTCTAGTCGATCAAAGCTGAGTACCTAATCTCAGATAACTCATAATAAGCAAGGAAAGGGTGGCGTGATGGTGAAGAAACGCATTTGGGAAGAAATGAGTTGTTTTTCTTCGTGAGAAGTGCTAGGAATCTCCGCAATTCAATCATGCGAGCCGAATTGCACATCTGAGACTAGAGTTGAGCCATAATTAAGAAGTGGATGAGCTCTATGCATCAGCGACCATTCAATACGCTGCTTAGAATTGGTACAAACAAAAATGGATTGAAATATGACGAGCTAAAATCCTTCGTATAAATAACACTGAACATTCTGAAGGGGCGTCAGTGGTGTACTTCAAGTATGGAACTGACCATAAGACACGTGATTGGAAGGAAAGTCAAAGAAAACACTGAATGAGCCGTGAATAAGGATTACCTTCCTGCAGTCGCTTTTGATCTTGAGGGGCTAACGAAGAAGAAACATCGTGGGTCATTACGATGAAGCAGATGTCAAAGAGACGAGATAAGATGGAAGACAAGCGAGATTTAGGGCGTACCCCGACCTCTACTACGTACCAAGACCTCCTGCGGCTTTAGGCGTCGACGATCTTTCCACGCTGGTGAGCCGCGAAAAAGGCGCTACGTCTGCGCACGCACTTTTTTCCTCTTACGAGGGGTTGCTCCACTGAGCTAATTACGATTCGACTATAATCTTCCTCGAAATAAGGAAAACAGAAGCACACCTTTGAAGCAACAGCCTAACGACGAATTCGAAGAGAGAAGCGGTCTGTTACGAAGTTATAGGTAGGAAGTTGACTGATGATGAAGAAAAAGGGCAAGAAAAAGGCCGACGAGGCCTCAAAATGGGGGCTCCCCCTCCTCGGCGTAGAAATGAAGGGAAGGATGGGATGGACGAGCTGTCTAAACTGCCCGCGCCCCCATTGCTATTGCTGACAAGTAGCTGCAGTGCCTTTGCCAGCAATTGCCATTGGTGCGCAATGCGTCACCGGGTGACAGCGAGCGACCCAAGCAAAACCACACTGCTCCGACAAGGCCAGGTAACCGCAAGGCACCACGTAAGTTCCTTTAAAGGATCGACCTAAATTAGGCCGGAGTCTCGAAACGAACACGCAAATACCTGCGCATCCAACCTCGCACTTTCCACGACGGCAAAGAGGAAGTGCGTACAGTGCCCGTACGTACCTCCTCCGTCGTCAGTGATTCTCCCCGTTTCAGCGGCATTTGAAGGTGAGTTTTTCGTTCAGTTTCTATTCGTGTAGGCTTGGCTAGGGCTAGCGCACCATTAGCATCCCACACCATTATCATCAAATTTTAGAAACCTCCTGAAACTGCTGCTTTAAGTAACAACTTAAGATCAAATTGGGTGGCTAAAAGCGGTCGAAAATGAAGTTGTGAGTCCGCACTGAACGAAAATGAAAAAAAGAAAGAAAGAACTGAATGATAATGAACAAAGCAAACCGCCGAAGAGCCTTAACAAGTATTCCCTCTCTCCTGCTCTAAAATGAAGAAGGCGCGTCCGTACGAGTTGTCTGAACTTGGCTATTCCATGGCTCCACTAGCCCACGCGTAGAATGAGCCGCTACGTCGTTATCCACCTCGCAGGGGGTGCACGATGTCTCGCCCATAAGTTAATATTAGTCATCATTATCAGATCACTTTTGAGGCTCTAGCGCCATTGTCGGGCTTAAGGCAATAGTCCTTGTGTTATAATCGTGGGCTATTACACAAACAGTACAGATTTTTCAACACGACCTTATCTGGGATTGTTTCTTAAAAAGCGACCCCTCCAAATGCCACTTCCGTTGAAAAAGGTTAGCCTGTTTCCCTGTGACGTTGCTGCATGATTCAATTATTCTAGATTTTCCATGCTATAATTGAGAACGGCATTTGGATGAATTGCTTTGGTGACGGATTCAGCCTAAGAGCCTTCAAAGGAAAGCGTCCATTGTCGAGGCGTTAGCCCAATAAAAGCTTGTATCAGCCTCGAATAGCTACCACAACAACAACAACAACATATAGCGGCACTTACCTCACGGTTGGCAAATGTGGATATTGGAAGAGAAGAAAGATAGGTGCTAAACGGCATGCAACACAAGGGGCAAACAGCTGGAAATGCCTTGAACAAGGTTCGCCTTTCGTTTGGAGTGCCAGACGAGCTTGCAGAGAAAATAAAGGCGCTAGAACGAGGGAGCAGAAGTCGAGCAGTTGAAATGCATAGTGAATAGGGAGACCGGGCCTATAAGTCTAATTTTGAAGGCCTCGGGGCCAGTCCGATTTCGAGGGCCATAATGAATTAAGGGGGATCAGTTCTACCGACTGATAAACCGAATCTGTCTAAGTTGCAGAAGCGCCACCCCTCCATTGGCTCCAAAGTGCGTGTCAACGCCTTTGTGACCACGTTTCAGGGTGAATAACGGTCGAGGAAATTCTCAACGCTGGCTCTGTACTGTGTGAGAACAGTGTAAAGAGTGAGTGTACGTGCAGAGAGCACAGACGGCTCGCGGGTGGCGAGAGTGTATGCCCGCACAGGAGAGTGTGACTGAACAGACGAAAATCCTCAACAAGTCATCGACGAATCCTCGACCGGTTTTCACCCTGTCACATGTTGTCGGCTTTACTCTTATTCAAAGGCAAAGATAAGGTGTTTGCGTCATCTCGCCCGATCTCTGGAATCAATTTCTCCCTCCGCAACACCCAGCGTTTCTTCACCATACAACAGCTAACATGGTAAAGAAAAGGAGACCGTTATCTTTGAGAAGTTTGATGATTTTTCCCCTTTTCTTTACTTCCGACCCACTCTCTACCTTTGCTCTCATTTTTTTTTTTGAGTGTAGTAATCACCTGACTGATTGTGAGGTGTGCCTTCGAAGATAGTCTATACGGTCATGTATTGCCGACCAAATTCGAAAGCAGGAGTGCGAAGTTCTGCAGCAAAGTGGAAGAAGCCAGAAAATTCGTCGAAGACCCAAGAAATGACATCATAAACCTACGCTTTGAATTTGGACAATTCTGCGGCTTATACATACAAGGAATGCGTCACTGACTGGTGGAATGTCCCATTAGGATATAGCATATGACAGCGTCAGTAGGCATGGTCGTTCAGAATAAAAGGCAATTGCGAAATGAAACTGTCAATCACGATTCCTTCGCCCCTTGGCTACCGCTTCCATGGGTGCCTACACTTCCTTGTTGCAGACTCACTACCGTAGTCATTCCATTTGAAGGCCCGAGTCGCTATCGAATTGACGTGTTACTCTCCTCGAAAATGAAACAATAGGAGTGAAGAGAGCGTCAGTGAGAAAAAAAAGCAAAAGGAGCCATAGAAGACGATGAAGCTAGTTTGACAAGGTTGACCGCGGTACGATTGAGAGAACAGCGCTGAAAGGAGAGGGAAAACACGAGAGAGCAAGTTGCACAAGAAGGCACACACGTCACGTATACCACGAAGCTCAAGTGTGTCGGCAGTCGCCCTAGTCAAGGGAAGGCATTAGCGCCCACGTGGCGCACTCTTAGCTGCGACAAAGCTATGATCCTTGTACTTAGAGACCCTGCTACCTCACTCAAGGAGATGAATTCTTGAGTGAACTGATCGTGGCCTGTGCCTTTAAGGCGGAGTGCAAGTTAAGCAGCGTGGACAACGCGCTAGTGGACGAGTTGACTTTCCTCACAAATGGCGAAATTTCTGACATTACTACCACTATATCGAGATTAATTGAAGGTCATTGCAGATATTATTGAAGCTTATTCAAAATCCATGGAAAAACTTCAATTCATACGTGATATTCAGATCAATGAAACGAACGAAGTTGCGCGGAATGCTCTGCGAACAAGAGAATTCAAGCGGTGTTGTTTTGGATGAGCCATGAATTCGTAATTACATTCGTAATGGATCGTAACTAATTTATTTCGTAATTGCAGTTGCTGCTATGTGTTTTCTTATTGTTAGCCTACACGTTGTCGATATGGGATCAAATTTATCTTATAACTCTATAGATCACACCTAGTGGCACATATAATAGCACCACTGGTAAAATGTACATGTCGGAAAAAAACGATTACACACGACGTTAAATTGATCGTACATCCTATAAATCTGCCTTACAAATCACCACAAAACGCAGAGGAATAATAGTAGAGCCAATTGAGTAGCTCAATCTTTTCTCTAACATGATAATCCGATCAGATAATGTGAAAAGGAAATATTTTTCAGCAAGAAATTTGAAAACGATTGTTCTAGATGCGCCGTACACTCGCCTTTTCATTAAAATCGAGGTATGTACATACATGGGTCGCACTTGTCTACATCTTTTGGTAAAAACCGCAACATAGTCTGATCTGACCGAGAAACCTAAACCACGGCTGCCTGAAACCTGATGAATATCGGTTACTCAGGGCGGCTTGAGTGCTAGGGTGGGAAAAAAATCCTTATCACTTGCGAGAAATTCTATAACAAGCTGATGTTGGTTTCCCACAGTAGCGATTTAAAAATTATGGTTATAATTAAGTCGGATAAACATGTTGGCGAAAAATCATTGGCGATTTCCATCCGTATGTTGTGACATTTTCAGGGGTAATTTCTGCACATTTATTGTATAAATCATTAATGCCCTAGTCAACGATATCTTCGAAGCATTTCTGCCGTAGCAATTTGCAGCGATTATGGTTGAGAAAATAGTCTTTCACTGAAAGATGTTCGATGTCTCGATCATTATACACATAGAGTGAAAGAATATTGGATAGTAAGAATATTGAGCCAAGATTGAGCTAAGAATATTGTCTAAAAGCCAGAAAATGCGCCGATGGAAGCGATGCGAGAAGAAGCCTACGTTCCGCAATGGACTTCTAGCGCCATGGTGAACATCTGGTTGCTGATGTCCAGAAACTCGAGAAAAAAGCACAAATTCGGCCGGCCTGTTTCACTGAATCACCGAGCAGTGCACGGAAACTGCCACAGTTTTCTCGAGGTTTTTAGAATACAATAGCCATTCCTCAATTTCTTCGGTGAATGCAAAGTATGCTGTTATTTCAAAACTGTCTAGAGCACGTAAAACGACAAGCGACCTGTCAAAAAAATCAGGGGTATTTCGGCTGGTTTCTACCATTCTTATCCGAAGTAAAAGCTGAAAACAATGTTATGACGTTTTTCATTTGGCCCTAAAAACGTGTGGTGCTCATCAGGAAACCCTCGGGAGGCCTAATTGTGATATGGCGAGAGTCGTACATCAACACCGATCACGTTTTTCAGCAGCCCCTATGGACCCCATGATCGGAGTTTTGGATAAAAGAAGAACGAATCGAGGCCCAGTGTTTCTGAGAAAATTCATAACTAGAGAGTGGTGTGAATGAGGATTTTCGGAGGTGGGCACCTTTGGGATTCGTAGAAGAGTACGATTCTATCCGAGAAGTGATGAATTTGGTTGTGGACGGTGTGTGTTACAGGAGTTCCATGGGTTGTGCGGACCCGATCCCCCTCCTTCTCCCTCGCACCACCACTCAGCAGCGGTTTGGAGGAAATTCGGGCGCAAAGTTTGAAATGAAATAATTAATGGCAGGTTGAACAACATTATGGACGTTCGTTGGGCGCAGGATAGGATTCATGAGGGGTGCAAGTTATTTGCGCTGGCGAATTTCACCGCATATTTGGTGAATAATCCATCAGATCGCTCGAATTCAGGGTTAAGAACAGAGTTAAAACGACCCTAATACCCTTCCTAACCTTCCAAAGCTCTTCCTACCTCATCTTCTTCAGAGTTTCGTCAAGTAGAAAACTCTCGAACGGCCCTATCGCAAGGTACGGGGGCATTATGGTGGAAATACATTTGTAACCGCATAAAAATTCCTTTTTGTTGGTAAAACGAAACTAAGCATCAGGTAAGAGAGGAGAGACTCTGGGGTGTGAACAATTTTCGCTTCCCTCAAGTTTCTGCCCTCTTTTGGGTTAGACCTAAAAAATGCCCCCGCATTTTGTGGGTACCCGACAGGAGGCCCGCGGCGCGGCGAGAAGGCAGAGACGCAAACGGGTCAGCGCACGAGTCGCAGCGTATGTTGTGCGATGTGGGACGTACTATAGTATATTTAATTGACACCATCATACAATAGGCGCTGCGACTCGTCGCTGACTCATCTGCTTCTCTCCCTTCTCGGTGCGAGACGGGCCTTCTGTCAGGTACCCGTATTTTGTGGTAGTGCTTTCTAAAACAAAACTCTAGAATTCCAGAACGTTCCTGGAAGACCTATGAAAATTTCTGATGAGCCCACAAAATTGACCATTACAAAACGTCCAAAAGCTATGCGAGCTCAGTGAAGAACAACCAAGCGAGCAAAATCCTTATGCCACGCACACGGGAGAAGGAGTCAATAGATATTTCTTTGTTTATTTGTATATTTATTCCCTCTTGCACTCCGGTTGCGCCTGTGACGATAAGTATGACGTTTCAAGCAATAAATGTGCAATTTGAAAGGCCATTCTCAGAGAGTGGTCATAATGTTCCCTTCAGAAGAAAATTTTCCCCTATGGTTAGATAACTCTTCACAATGGAGTTTTCCAAATACCGTAACCTTTCTTCATAAGGGCTTAAATGAGACTTAAGTCAACGATGACTAATCCACCAATCACTGACTAAACGGAATCACTGTAGACATCTCGGAGGAGTTTTTTTTCGTAGCGACGTGCTTGAGCCCGTCACGGTCAAAGGTCGAGCTCTTCGCTTTAATCGGCTCACCAAACAAGGGTGTACGTGACTCAAACTTCCACCATCTTTCGCTTTTGAGAAAAAAAAAACGTCGACCGCTAATCTGTCACCGATCTCATTTTATAGCTTCAGTCACAGCAGTCTTCAATCATTCGGTTCCTCTCTATTTCCGTATTTTTCCAGTACTTTTATTGCTACATTCAGGGCTACTTAATTTGATTAAAAGCAAACACGGGACATTACATTTCTAATTGAATATCTATTCACGCGATATATAAAGTCAATTCGTGCCCACACATTTAAAAATTGGTCCCCTGAATATGCGAGCAAATAAAGGTACGCAGTTCACCATAAATATGTATATGGATTCCCCGCCCCCTATAAAAAGAAAACGGGATTTCAGCGTTTTGATACCACATGAACGTCTTCGTACTCAGAACCATGCGAGGCAAATTGATAAAAAGCCCGAACCACCCATGATTAGTCGCTACGTTGAATTATGAGATTCCCCACATTCTCAGACAGTACGGTCAATTTTGTTACTTTTATATGTGTTTATAGGATTTTTAGAGGAAACTTTAACGGAAAATCCTTGCATTCTTTCGGTTTCCGAGGAATCCGTGAAAACGCACTCGATGGACAGTCGAAGGTAATTCGGGCGGGGTTAAAGGCGGGGGCATGGAAAGAAGTGCGCCTTAGGGTGTCTACATATCAAGGACGAAATGGAAGTATCCGGTTAAAGCGCTTGAGTTTGGGGAAAAGAGACAAAACAATCGTAAGAAAATGATGCACTGAAAGTGTAATATGTTAGTACAGTAAGCCAAAAGGTCACAAAAAATTCCTAGTGACGGCATACAGAGAACCAGGTGGAAACGTTCCCGCCGCCAGCATTTGTGACAGATATCCGGCAGGAATTTGAACGCCTATCAGTCCTTCCGTTATTTCGAATTAAATTGTTCATCAAAACACATAGAACAGAACTTTTTTGTTCTTTTCGTCCTTATCGTGGACTATTGGTCTCAAGCCAGTGATTTGCGCGTGAAAAGGACTCGCGGTTCTCCCGGGAAGGATTCTTTAACGTCTACTGATTACCCCCCCCCTCCTCCTCAAGTATTTATTTGTCTGCTTTATGATGAAAGGTACATTCGGTGCATCGTGATCAAAGCAATAACCCCGGCAGAAGTCGTGTCAAAGAATCTATATAGTCGGCGAGATAAAGTAGCCTTCAAGTATCAGAGGTGTGCCACTCCGCTCGAAATGCGCGACAATGGCGTTGGGGTCTCAGCATTCGGCAACTAATCTTAGCATTTGGACGAGATACCTCGCGCGCATCCCGTGATACGCAGCGTGTAATACGACGTTGCAGCTTATTTAAATACGCGCGGGTAAGTGGAGCCCCGGAGCAAGCCCGTTCGTACAACTCGTCTGGTTCCACCCATCACTCAATTCATGAGAAATTTTTGTTTTCGGCCTCATCGATGGTTATCTATGCTTTTTTTTCATTTTAGTCAACTAGGCATCACATCACAACTACATCAACCACTGTGAACCCAAAAAGTTGATCTGAGGATGGAAACTGGTCGTGGCGCGAACACAGGGTACGCTGTGGTCATAATTCGACCGCACGCCTGTTCTCAACTGAAGCATGTAAGAAGTGCTCAAAAGTATAAGAGTATTCTCGATGGAATTTGATACCAGTTTCTTAGCAGGATATGTCTACTTATAAACTAATTCTGTCACACCTTTTAAACAGGCTGCTTTGAAAATTTTTATGTGAATACAGAAAACGCTGAATGCAAACGCTCCCTGGAGTTACTTCGAGGTTCGTATCAACCAATTTCTCATTTCATAGCGTTTTCAGCAAGTTCCCCCCCCATTTCTTCTAGCTCAAGCTCTAGAACAGGGCCATTGGTTTTGAGATTTTTTGCCGTTTCAGCAATTTTATATATTCCTCCACTTTGCCGCCACAGCAGTTTCATAGAGCCTTTTACAAACGACGTGCTTCCAAACTTCGGGAGTAGAATTTTTGGGGTCAACGGAACGAACATCTCGGAATGCTTCAGCTAGGTGTACCGAGGTCTAGAACGACTTAGCTCCAGAGCTGAGCAGAAGGAAAAGAGCGGGGGAGCGTACAAGACCATAAGGTAGTGTTGGAAATATAATAGACTGTAGAACTGGGTCAAGCTGGGTTGAGGAAAATTCTCAGCAGGTCGACAGGGGGGGCTCGTATTGGGCCCGTGGGAGGATGGAAGCAGTAGGATCATCATTGTCGGAGGACCGCAAAAACACAAACACCAAGCGATCATGCCAAGCAAGCAGCAAGCTGTGCGAGCCAGTATTTCCAATAATAATGATATTCCGCCCCCTTAAATTATCATGGTTCCAAATGGTACGCGTCATGATTTCGAGCTACCTCAGCAATTTATAACGACAAGGTTAAAAATCCGAAATTCACAACCTCTGACGGATATTTTATCTTCCAAATTTGTCCACGAATATGAAGCACACGACGCGTCCCTGAGTGGCCCAAATCAGTTGCGCGCTCTTCAACTACGGGTCGAAGAAAAAATAACGATTAAGGAAAAGATCGAGAGGTTTTCGAAAGTTTCTGTGTGAAATGGCAGAGAAAAAATCTACTATTCAACAAGAAGTGCAGTCATTAGCTTCAAGTTTATAAGTATGTGATCCTTAAAATTGAGATTAGATAACTTTTACACTCACTGGAAGGAGAACACACGAGGATTTCGAATCTGCTCCCACTTTTGTTCGTAACCGCCCGTGGAAGGAGCTATAGTCGTTGGAAGAAGGTCAATGCAGCGAAAAAGTACCTTTCGACGGCAAAAATCCTTAGCGTGGCCATTTTTTAGATACTAAACGTATTGAGCAGCGCTAGTATCCATTCAATAGAGCAAATCTTCTAACTTATGCTGACATATTAAGTTTTCCGATTGGACTAGTTTAAACGGAGTTATGGCTTTCAAAGTTGTAAGAACTCGCACTCATCACGAATTTGCCTCATTAATCAACCTAAATTAAAGGTTTTGTTTTGGTTTTCACTATTTTCATGCTGATTAGAGAGAGCTCATCGGAAACTTCAATTTCTGCTTTCAGATTGAAAATTCGTCCTTTTCTAAAAAATTGTAGTCATTTGAATGTGTGTTCAAATTTCAACGTAGTAGATAAGCTGCTTCATCGCCAACGCATGCGATCAGCTGGTTAAAAGCTTCTTCATGTCGATTCATAGTTTTTTCTTGCTCTTTTGTAGAATCAGTTGTAAGTGACCTTCGACTTCTCCTAGTTGGTGAAAACCTTTAAGGTAGGGCAGAAGAGTTGTTTTTTTTAGGAGCGGTTTTCGGGAGGGTTAAACAATTTTTTCATACTCGGCTTCTTTGGAGACTTTCTTGGACTTCGACAGCTGGGGTAGGGGGGGGGGGTCGTGCTTGAGAATGTTCCTCGACTCTCGCTTGACCCTGCTGTAGAAGCAGGAACGGCAGTATGGGTAGATCACAGGATCAACCAACCGTTTTCCCAGCTCCGAAAAGTTGATCTCTTTCTCTCAGGGGAATCGGCATGACCCCTAACCACACTACCAACCTTGTGAGCTCCCCCAATACGACCCCTCCCCTACACCCCGACCATCACCTTCACACCGTGGCTGTTTCTATAGTATTAGGCAACAGATAACTTGGTGTCGTTTTTGTAAGTTTAGGAAGTTTTGAGGCCAATTACCATGAAAAATCAATATTTCAGAAAGTCTTTTTTTGTTGGCTAATACTTCGTGATACGTTGCTTACTATTCTCTATTGGTGTCTCACAATTTAACTTTCCCCCTAATTTTTATACTTTTCTTGAAAATTGTTGGATGCAGTGTGCGAACTTGCATGTGTACCACATCCCTTCGAAGTGGGGCTGAGAGCAACAGATTTCGCCAACCAAAGCAATATTGTTTTTGTTGAAGGGTATACTACCGTTCGGGATGCTCATCGGTTTTTAACAGTTTTTCTAGATGACAGTGGAGTCTTTGAATGGATGCCTATCGTCTCTAAAAAGGTGGCCCTACTTGAGCCAGTCGAGAAAGAGCTGCGCTAGACTTGTGCTGAAATGGTAGGACATTTCAGTTGTAATGGATCGATGATCCACGAACTTGATTCTGCAAAACATTCGGATAAATTTGCCCACCTGAAACCCATGTGTGCTCAAAAAAATTGTTTTTGACCCCATGTGACAGAAAAGACTCCGGAAAAAAACTGTCCATATGGGCTGATAAGTTTTAACTTTTCCATCATACAATGCAGACCCTAGTCTAACCAATTGTATGCTTTTTTTGTCCATGCCTAACTTTTTAGTAAGTGAGAGGGATGATTTGTCAGATGATGTCAAAGCCGACCTGCCTCTCTTTTTCGACTTGAGAAATTCCCAGCCCTAATCGTACCAGCTTTCCACTAATACTGTTAGACAGGAAAACGCTAATGAGTCCTTCGATGACTATGCTTCTCATTCCACGCATTCTGAATTAAACCCCGAAATCTATGTGAAAAAACGACACTTAGATATCCGGTACCTATTATTTAATTCCGCGATCAGTCACACGCTACAACTCCGCTCACTTTCAAACTTTTTACTAAAAAAAAGGGGCGTCTGCGGTGATAGGGAGGTGAAGTTGTCTGACGATGCGCCTCATCTTTGTATCTCTACCACTTCATACTCACCTTCTCAAGTCCACAACTTTGAAAACCTGTAAAACGACTTCTCCCCCCCCCTACCACCAACCATCCTGCTTCCGGGAAGTCGACCCCTTCCGACCTTTTCATCTTCACCAAACACGCATACCACCCCCTCCAAAAAATTCAACTACGACCCCCCTCACCGCTGAGGACCACTGTTGGCCCTGATCGTAAGGTAAGGGGTCTTATGGGAATGCTCCCCAGAGAATCGTTGGGCTATCCGAAATCGTTAAAACCTCATGTTTGACTGATTGCAACTGAGTGCTGTGCTGTAATCACAGTACTAAGATATATCTGGGCAACAAGTGAACCCTTCGGCGCAGGTTACCGACAACAAACAGCAAGGCAATGAGCTCTGCTGGGGAATGATTCAGCCAGGTCTTTCAGGAGCACAATAGCAGAATGTAAAAGACCCAAAACTGACAATTTCACTTCACTTATTTGACAACCAGTGAGAAAAACTAAAGATTAATATTAATAAAGAATTGTGATATTACTCAGATGCATAACCGCGAAAATGTACAAGGAGGGTTAGAGCTTTTATCGAGCATGAAATGAAGGCCAGCCCATGTACAAATCAGTGATTTATCAACCAAACGAATAAGTCTGGAATCATTAGCTCTAAATAAAGAACAAGAGGAATAGTAGAAGGCCTGGCTGGGCTGGCCGGAAATTGATATGGTATTTGATCCATGGATGGCGTGCTTGTTGAGCGACGCTGCATGTCAGTTAATAAGTCCCGTCGCAGAGGAGGAATAAGCCAAAGAGAATTGAAAACGTGCCGCTACAACTTCATTCAACTGATCAAAATAGGTTGTCCTTCATGTGCGAATCCAAGTAGAAGGCACTTATTTCAACCGTTATGATGCAATTCACTATTATAGCAACTTGATGCAAGTGAAACTGCTACGCATGAATGGAAGCGCGCCCCTGAGAGAATATGAGAAATTCAAGCCCGGAATAGCAACCAAAAATCAGAGATTGAATATTGTTGCCAAAAATAATTCAAATCTCGTAATTTAATAATTTCAAAAATTTGTGGAAAATTCAAAAGTCAGAAATTTCGATTAGCAAGTTGTAGAGAACAGCTATAAAGTTCCAAAGTCAACGATAAATAGATTTCCCTGTTTTCCTTCAGAACGGCCTTAGTTAAGGAGCTAACGATTCCAGATCCTAGCAGTGGTACCGCCAGTTTGCGGTAACATAATCTCAAAATCATTTATGTAAGGAGTACTGAGCATTAGTACCTAAATGCGGACGATACGAAAAATTGCTGCTCATCGGAGTTAAAAGTAGAGGTGGTAGGGGTACACTGGTCAAGAATATTCGAGAGAATGCGGGTTGGAATTCGCGAAATTGCCCTTTCTAATCCTCCGATTTCCGCTTGACGAGCAAGCGACCAAGACGGGCTAATTTGCACGTTTTATCCAGACAGTCGAAATCATTCCAGCAACATCTATGGGCAAATCATAGGATACTAAAGCTCAAAATTAAATGCTTTCCAAAAAAGCAAAACATGACCTAAACAATATCAGCATGGCACGGCATTCGCCAGAGATAGGATTTCTTAGATTGTGATGGATGCGCCCTAGGGGCCATACAGGCCTTTTCTTGCTACCACGGGCCCGGCGCCTCTTTGTAGTGGGCATTTCCCCCTTTTTCCCACATCAAATTTACCGTATAACCTCCTTTAGCTCATCCTTTTTGGAATTGATACACGCGATGCGATAAACTCGTTCGTAGGTCCGCCGCCTTCGCTGCCGTCCTTCCTTGGGCGAAGGGGTACCCGACAGGAGGCTTGCCGCGGTCAGTAGGAGTCGCGGCGCGCGCTATCGATCCAACTCCAGGTGAAATAGGGTGTGCCATTCTCATATCGCACAGTACATGCTGCTTCTCATCCACTGACCATTGCGGCTCTACCATCTTGGCGCACGATGGGCCTCCTATCGGGTACCCTGAGCGGAGGGCTTTTTTCGCTATTGGCGTATCATTGAGCCCACCGAGTCCCCTCCATACCTCTTTAGAACCTAGCGTGATCGCTGCCTTAAAGGCAAAGTTCGGGCTAAGGCCAACCGAATAAACTCTTATAGTGGCTAGAAGTGCGTGGGACGCAATTGGAGAAGGCGCGTCACGTTCCTTCACTAAAACGCTTCACTGAGACGCTAGGCGCTAGGGACTTTGACACGCTCCACCAATTGCGACACGCTCTTCCCAACGCTCGATATTTTGTTCGCGTCGCAGTGTTGATATGCTATGCTCTCTCCACTCGGAGTTCCACCGCCCTCCGCGCTCACATTATCTCTCATCTACCTGCCGGCCTTTTCAGCTTTTCCGCAGCATAGAGCAAAAAGCTCGTATTTCCTCTGTATTTTATTATTTTTTCCTTTTTTTCCACTGGCGGTCCACGTCCCACCCCTAATTTTACATTTTAACCCATTGACGACAATGCGGTTTTGCAGGAAGCGGGCTCGCGGGACCACGCCCCGTTTTGGCGCGCGCAACTCTCGCGAAAAATTGTGTAAAATTGCCTCCAAAACAACTTTTTTCATCGGATTTT
>KZ345457.1:31315-61572 GCA_002352805.1 Teladorsagia circumcincta
ATACCAAGCTTCCCGAGTTTCCTCCTATCACCGGTTGTCAATTTTGAGCCCCTAGATCTATTAACTCGCATACTAAAATTAGCAAACCCCTGAAGTTCGGGAAGCTTGGTATGAGTAGGGCTTGTTCCATAGATTAGGTCGCTTGAATTAGAAGGCTCAGAGATGAATTGATTTTTGTTTAATTCCAGTTCAAAAACGCTATTCCGTGTAAAAATGGCATTCAGCGAAAACAATCCTCAGTAGATGAAATTGGTATCGAAATGTCGAGCATCATCTGGAGTGTACAACAGTGTCCTTTTCATTCCAGTCAGGAAGAAGCTATAAGCTCAATCACTTTCTGAATGCTTCTACTCTATCCAATCTCCTCTGGTTATAATTATAGCGAGCCACGCTCGCTAATGAGCTGGCCCCAGGTAATTTGATGAATTCCTAAGAAATGATGTTGAAAAGATGATGGAACTCAGAATATTCATGCACCGCTGAATTCGTCGTGACCAGAGCTATCAGATGGTGTAATTTCCAAGTCGCGTAGGCCACTTCTACAGGAGTTATGGCGAGGCGACGGTTGCGACGGAATGAATGCGTCGCAAATCGTCGATTGAACAAAAATTAGTAGCGGTATTGTACTTTGTTGCTCGTTGGCAAACTGTAGCTAATGAATTCTGCCACCTCTTACTTTCTGTAATATGTGACTTCTGCTCGAAGCTCTCAATGGCAGTATTAGCCGAAAACTTCACAAAGTAAGAAAGCATGAGGCGTTTGGCATTCCACTTTCATGGGGAACAGTAGGGCTTTTAGTGTGCTTCAACCAACACAACGACTTCCGCGGGCCAGCCAAGCTACAAGTGGGGGTTTTAATCCTTCAAGACGAGCTTGTTGAGTGATCTCGAAAGATTTGGTCTGCTTGCTACCACTACACGGCATTCACCCAAGTTTCACCATTCATACTTATAAAAAAAAGTCATCCGGTAGAGTTTCCAGAGGCCGGGTTTGTGCTTAATCTGGAAAATTATAGGCGCATTTGACAGCTTTGGAAAGGGATGAGCTGAAAATTATCAGCGCAGTTCGGAAGAAAATGTACATTTACCGAAATTTCGAAGTAGTGATATTCAATGGAACGATACCCGAATTGCGCCCAGCTAACAATAATACCTAGGAAAGATCTAGGGAGGAAAAGAGAGAGGCTAACTCTACTTTGAGAAGCCATGTTGACAGCGGTCATCTACGCATGTGGTTTGTATAATAAACTGAATCCGCCACAAGCCTCATTCCTTGGATCACGCTGTCCCTTCAAAAAGCGAGAAAGTGTTGTGTGCAGATTATACACCACAACTGACGACGGCCATGAAAACGTGGTAGTTGGCAACGCCGCTTTTTCGCGGCCGTCGTAGTTATGGTATGAGGTCTGCACCCGACACTTTCTAGCTTTTGAAGGGGAGGGTAACTTGTAAATGTCATGTATAGTATCTAGAGAACATATCGAAGCTTACCGATTGTGGATCCATTTCTGTTCAACGATGAGATTATGATGAAACCGAAACCGTCGGTATCGTTCCGAGTCAAGGTAACATCGTATTCTCCAGAAGTAGTCGCAGCTATCCCCGACATTGGTCTCTCATTATGCAGAGACTGCCGGCGCATCCCGTCTGGAAATCATTCTTTAAAAAATGTGTCGACGCTGTACTAGCGCTGACTTATGAGTTATCTTGTTTGTGGGTGAAAATATCATCCAATAGTCTCAGCACTTTAGCTATGTGTGTTAACAAAGGGGTATAAAGTGTGTGACGTCAATCGTCCTCTTGAAGATACGCCAGAAATTTGCCTAGTAAATCAAATTGCATTAGTTACGGATTGATTTTGAAATTTTCGAATGGAGACTGATGTTGGAACTTATACAATAGCGAAGAAGCATGGCAGCAACAAACTGATTCTGACGGGTGGGAAGAAGTCTGGATCGAACGACACAGTACTAACGCACAAGAGGCAATGACACAGCGCCTCTTATGATGCCGCCTAGTCCATTTTTTCTCCGCATTAGTTACTAGCATTTTTTTCTCTGACATTCCCTGCTTTACGATCAGTACATGAATACGAATCATAGGAATTATTCGCTATGAGAATTGGCTACAAACCGTGGTGCTTACTGTACACATAGTTAACGAATATGTTTGGGTGAAGAATTGCGACAGTCTGGGAAATACGATGAGGTCAACATCTGAAGTAAACTCCATGACTGACGAATTTAGTATGTAGCAGCACTAAAGCTGATCCACTGCTCCAATATTCGCTTACTGGAGGACGGGAAGTTGAGCGGGTGGCGCGTAACATCCTTGCAAGATCTGCTACATATTTCGAAGTTCCCAGTCCGATTTTGCCAGCTATCCCTACGATTTCCTTGATTTGGACATGAGGGATGTGTGCTCCTTCTGATTTCCAGGTTCTATTGGATATACATTTTGAATAATTGTTGAAAAAAGGACTGTTCGTCACTTTGCCAGAATTTTCCAAAGCACCACACAATGGAACTTTCATTCTTTCTTTCTCGCAAATGCACCGTATATGAACAGTGGATACACAAAGCGATGTTTCGCACATGAAAATTCACATCCCGAAAAGTGACGATCGTTCTATGAGGACAGCTCACAGACACCTGGGCGGAACCAAAAGGGCTCATGGAACGAAGTGCGCGGATGGACGACCACATGACATTCGGTGACGCGCTGCAGGAAGCAATTTAATTCAACTTTCTGAATTTGAGCGGCAGGGGAGAAACTTGGTAGACCAGGAGGCAGCAAAAGAGAGAGTGATACACTGCTACCACAGGGACGTCGCATGAAGGAATCCTCGGTGACGAGACTTCACGTAACAGGTGAAGCTTTTATACCCCCCCCACGGATTTTATTGAGTGATCTTTTTTCATTTCCAGACCACTCACAATAACAAAAACAGTTTGTTCGTTTCCTTCGTCCTCATCCTGGAGAACAAACCCCAAGCCAACAATTCATAGGAAAGGAAGAAAAAATCAGGGACTCCTGTGTACGATGCCCTTGATAACTTTAATACAAGCCCCGACGGGCACTATCGCGAGATAAGGGCACTGTGGTGACTATGCACTCAGAACCGCTTGAAACATCTCCTTTTCGTTGAATTCGTGCCTATTTGTAAGCTTCAGGCGAAGGAGGGTAGACTCCAGGGATGTGAACAATTTTTGTTCACCCCAGAGTTCCTATCCCCATCCAGGCATAGTTTTGTAGTACATGAGTCCCCGTACATTATGATAGCGCCGATCGGGGCCCAACATGCTTCTGACATCATTCTGGCCATCATTTGCTCTTTAGCTCACGATCAGACACACGCAACTATCACTGCTGATTAATTTGCACCCAAATTCTTGAATGGAGAGCTGACCCTCTGATTTAGGCTACCACTGCGCTAACCCAAAATGTTGAAAACGAACCATTTCGTGGCCGTCGTACAACCAGCTTCACGTGTCTGCTGTGAGCGGCGTGCTCCAGAAGTGATACGGCTTCCACATGACTGACACCTTCGACGTTACGTCCGTCTATTTCGATGATCTCGTCGCCTTCCTGCATTCGGCCGTCGTCCGCAGCTGCACCTCCTGGTACCACCTGACCAACCGTCAACAGTGTGTTTGTCTAAACAAGAACGGTTTAGTGGCTTTTGCACCGACCTAATGGGTAACGAGTGAATCGTACACATATGATAAAGAAAACTTGGAAGTCTTCAACTAGTAGTGAGGATTTGGTATGAAGGCGTGGTTGGTTATAATTCGATTGATCTGATCTGACTTGGATGGCGTGGCCTACCTATGCAGAACCCTTTGCCATGTTTGATCCATTGAGGGAACTAGATAGTTCGGGAATTATGCCTTTATATCTACACGTAATCCTTGTCGGGTTCAGCGGAGCTACGAATTGAGCTGGACTGTGGATTATGCCTTGAGCGACTTTCACCGAACAATCCCTTGATATTTACCACCGAGTTCCTCAACTTCGCCCCGAATTTCTCCCCACCATCCCCCCCCCACACACCTAGTTTTTTCCCTTGACATTTGTGCAATAGATTCTTTTCGCTTCCTCTTCTGCACACTGATTATTACTGAACCTGGGCTATTGTTTCCCCTGCTTCTGTTTTTCGTCCCTGGTGATGAATATCGAACAAGCATCGAATAAAGGAACCTCTCTATTCTCGATCTGGACTTTAAGGATTAAAATGCACTCTTGGAACTGACATTGAGATCAATGATCATAGCACTTTCATAGAGATTTCAGAAAGTTCAGTGGCGAAAAAAAATAAATAAAAATAAAAATGTGAAAGTCATCACAAGAATGAAGTGTTATTGTCAGATCTATTCGGCCCACGCGGGAATCGAACCCGCCCCTCTTGCTTACCGGGCAAGTGCGATACAGGTTACGCTATGGGGGCACTATTTCATACCAACTCATCCTTTCATAGTATACGTACCATGGAAAGAATGCTGGGTTGTGAACACTCTCGCACCAGACGGGACTCGAAACATGAAATACCACACGTACCATGAAAAGCTGAGTTGAGATAAAGTGGTGCCCCGGTAGCGTAACTTGTAGCGCACTTGCCCGGTAAGCAAAAGGGGAGGGTTCGAGTCCCGTCTGGGGCGAAAGATTTGTTCATAACTCAGAATTCTTTTGATGAGTTGGCATGAAATAGTGCCCCGGTAGCGTAACCTGTAGCGCACTTGCCCGGTAAGCAAGAGGGGCGGGTTCGATTCCCGCCTAGGGCGAAGAGTTCTGCCAACAACACCTCATCCTTGCGATGACTTTCGGATGGGAAAAGCCAGAAACAGTAGTTGACAATCGAAAACAAAACAAAAGAATGACTGCACTTCAATCAGGAAAAGAAATCGAGACAAAATGAAACAAATAAGAAAACCCCGCTTTCGGTTTCTAGTTTTGGGATAGAAATTTTTTTGCAAAAGTTTCTAAAAGGATAAAGAGCAGATGAGCGGTGAAATGTGGAAGAATCTGAGAAAAAGCTACAACGTCTTACTTACCTCGCTTCCGCCGAGCAAGCGGAATCCGAATCCGCTTGGCTTTCGAATCAGGTTTACCGTGATCAAATCGCTGGGCCTGAAATTAACAACTGTACTGCTGTGATTTGGAGAAGTATTCAATATTCCAAAGAGTAATCCACGGAAAAAGGGCGGTCATAGCCAAATTTTCAGGAAAAAGTGAAACCAGAACTATGGAAAAACTCATCTGTTTCTCATATCTTCGAAATTGGAACACCACTTCATGGATTGCCCCTACCAACCACCCCTCCAAAACTATTCGAGAAGAAAAGATTGAACGGATCACTCAACAATACATTGTGCTTATTTGCAGCAGTAGGCATGGTAGCCGTTACTGTAACAACCTGAATTACTTGGACAGTAGTCGTGCACGCACTCTCTTCCTAGGAGTACAGCATTTGTTTCCTCTTTCAATTACAGAAAAGGGAAAAATCCGGGTTGAGGGAAGCGGATCGAGTTCGCTGAGCTCGTGAATTGCTGTAAGAAGGGCGGGATAGAGATGTGGAAGAGTAACGTGAAGGGCAAAGAAGAGAATTTGATTTTCGCTCAAATACATGGAAGGAAGGGAAATTCTCCAATATGTGGATTATGTTCTGCTTGCTCAACCATACAATTCAAATGCTAGGATCAGAAATAATTTAAGCACAATACTCACTTATTGAACTGGAATGCACTGATCGGCATGTAGTTGGGCGTGGCAAAACCCAGGGTTGTTGATGAGGGCCGCATCCGCGAACCAGCCGTCGTGGTTCCATCCCAAACATCCGAGGATTGGGTGACATTCGGTTGCTGAAATGATGGCGCTTGTAGGCCCGAATATAATATGCTTCCCGATAAACTTACCCGTTGCAGGGTTTGGGCTCGAGAAGTTGGCATGTTAGGCTCAGATTCTTGGCGCTGCGTCAACGGAGCAGGAGTTTTCGATCGTGGTGAAACCGTTGACTGTGCGGTGGTTCGTGTTTGCTCACCGTAGCGGAATTCAGCGGCTGGTGTTCGTGATCTGAAATCCAAGCACAAAATGATTTGATCAGCACGCAAATGTGGGGTGTCATCAGCTCTGTAATGAACATGATGAGCTGCAAAGCGAGATTTTCCGGCAAAAAATGCATATGCTTAGCATGAGAGGGGCCAGACAGTAACCCTGTGGACTCCTAGGAAAACAGAAAAAGTAAAAGGCAAGCAACTTAGCGCTAAACAAACATTTAAAGTAGGCCATGTACTAGTCTTTCTTTCAGACTGACGAGCCGTCAGAGATAGGTTGCAAAGTTCAGCCGTTCATGAAAACAAAACTTCATTCACGTAAAATAGACGATCCCAGGAAGAATGAAACGAAGAAAAAAAGACCAGCAGACTCTGCGACAAGAGTGAGATCACAACCCCTGACCTGGAGTGTTCCTCATTTCAAGTACCCCGATTAAAAATGATTTTGAATTCAATTATACTGGAAACAACAGCCGTGCAAAGTTTTGGAAAATCAAAAACTCCAAAAACTAATCGCGGCGCTAGGAGATGCTGACACCGTTTGAGAATCCGTCGGCAACAGAGAGGAAGGGGGTCGCATTTCACTTACTGGTAGAGGGAGTCATAGAAAGTGGGAAAGTGAAGAAAAATTGTTCCCTGAAGACCAATAGGGATACCATTTTTCAAGATTTGGAGAATATGGCAGTTTACGGATTTTGCAGCACTTTACCTGTTTCCACCATTGCACATGCACATACTGTATCTTCCTAACAAATTATTGAAAACCGGGAGGTATGTAGCGAGTAGCTTGGGATGGAAACACCATGAGGTCAGAGAAAGGAAGGGTACTGTTCATAGGTAGATTTTCGAGGTAAAGAGAAGTCATCTGGATGAAAAATTTACTCGACGGTATGGCATAGCCTAGTTTGGTACTACACTTCCAGTTTCGATGCGCTGCGCAGCGGTCCTTCCACCAAAGAAAAAAGGTCAAATCGAGGGAGTTCGAGCAAGGCTTTGAAAATACACCTCCATCGCTTATGGCTAGCGTGAGAAATGGACTTTCTGTAGCGTGTTGTTGAAAGACTATCTGTAACATATTCCGGCGAAACAAGTCAGCCTTAGCAACCTGCTTTCAAGAGCTACTCAACAGCGACGTCGAACAAGAGAGCGATTCACAGGAGGAAAAGTGCGATGAATGAACAACCAGGAACAGTTCGATGCAAATACTGGTTTAATCCAAAATCACATTTCCCAGAGTCGCAAAATTTCATTGTTGCGCAGAATATTGAAAGTTTTCACGAGAAGTTTTTGCCTGAACCGTATGTGAAGGTTGTTTAAGACCTGTTCAGGTAGTTTATGTACCTTCTAATTCATCTTTTTCAGATTCCAAGGGCTCTGATAATGATGTCTAAGCTTCACAATGGCTTTCTGAAAGGTCAGCGCAGAAATTCATCAATTATGCCCTATTGCGGATAAAGCTGGCGCGATGGCTCAAAGCATGGGTCGCCATCGAATCCTTGGAGCAACTTCCTCCAGTGAGAAAAATACCAGAGCCTCTGAGCATAGAAGTTGTGGCCTGTCGCAACTCAAACGTATGCGGCAAGGGCGCTAAGGCATTGCCTTCACTGCAATGAATGTTGCCATGTTTACTTGTTCGCAGCACGCGCGATGTCTGCCCTCTCTCATGCGACGTGTACTCTCGCGTTTTCCTCTCCACGCCGTGCTATTTTTCCATCACATTTCGGTCGATCTCTGAAGAAAAGAAGACCTTTACCGTACTCTGTGATTTCTTTTTTCCTCCGTGATGGTCCTTACACCTATCGTTTCATTTTGAAGCAAAATACATACCAATTCGATTGTCATCAGTGCCTTTAAGATGAGATATTGCGCTTGCGTTCATGACGGCATGGCTAAACAGTGCAGGAAACACGCTCCATTTCTTATGGCTTACCCTGTTTTTGAGCTCTAAACTTTCAACTGCATCTATAGGTTAAAGCATACGTCGAATGCTCGCATGCATATACAATTGCAAGTGTTTTCGAAAGATTGGAGCATCTCAAAGCAACCTGCTAGATAGACTGAGATTATCTATGCACGAATTCAGACTGGAAACCACTTCACACCTTTTTTTCTAACACAATTTGGGACGGAACGGCATAAAACACTTCAGTGCTGCGAATTGCAGACCATCGTAAATAGGACGAACCAACAAGTGGACGAGGTTTCCAGCAGATTGTTAGCGTCTAAAGAACAAGTGGCTCCCAGCTTTGGGTAGGATACAGATCCAACAACGCCAGCCGGTCTCTCCCCGTCTTAGTGCGCCAATTTCCTCGAGTTCTAATTAGCCCAAATTACTAATTAGCAATTTCAGCGCTTCCGCTTGCCACTATACCGTTGAGAAATTGCCGACCAGCTCAAAATCGAGCAACAACTTTGTGATTACGAGAACACTTCGATTTAGGTGGAGCCTCCTAATTGCCTTGCTTGATTAGTTTGTTGCGTAGAGTGGTCTTGCAGAGCACTCGGCACCTTCCAATTTTGGCTTGCAATGAACTGTAGGAATTTTTTGCGGTATTTTGTCCTCCGTCCCGCTTGTCCTTCAACTTCGCCGCTACCACATTCGCCTGCTTACAGATGGCATCCGACGACATGGCCGTACATACTACCGAAGGAGCGTTGATCTCGATTTCGGCAGGCCATCTAATATGGACGTATTAATCGGGGAAAGAGAGAAAGTTTGCCACATTCGAGGTGAACGACCCAACGAGGGGTTGTAGCGCGGGTGATAGTTCCAGGGCTCGTCAATTTGTTGATTTGCACGGCCGACTCCTTCGCGATAGAGCACAAGCGGTTTCTGTGGAGAAGAAGTAGCCGAAGACTATCTCTAGAAAACGGCTTCTTCATCGCAAGTATCGAGGTTGACAGAATTCATTTGGAATATTTGTAAGGCAACACTCCTCCACCCATGGACTTTTTTGGGAGATCACAGAGGACCTTTGAGAACTTTGTTTCACAATGTCGCGACACTTCTTCTACGGCCTAATAATGGATTGATATTTTGGTGAACATTAGTTGATAGACTACAGCGGTTATCGAATGTGCACATGGATACAAGGACTACAACTGCCTCAACACTTTTGCGAAAACCTCGAAGAGAAAAAATGCAGAGCAAAATCCTTTTCAGCAAGAAGGGAAGCCCTACTGAAGAACATCGGTTCGATAGAAAAGAGACGAATGAAATACATCGGAACAGCAGGCAATGAAAGAAAAGCAAGACCAGCAGAAAAAAGACTTCGTTATGGTGTCGTGAGCTCCGAGAGACAAAGCGTCGAAAACATTTGCTCACCTGTGTTTCGGTGAACTTCGTCTGACAACAAGTCGACCTCGATGGCCCACTGGACACTCCCTGAGCATGTCGACAAGTTGCGTGTGAGGTACAGCTCGAACATTTCGTCCATCCAGTTCAACAATTGTATCACCTTCGAGAAGGTTTGCACATTGCTCCGGATACAGGATCTTTTTCACTCGTTGACCCTAAATGGAAAAAAAAAACATTCAGATAACCCGAGCACTGAGCTAATGGTGCACACACTAGGTGTAGATTTCGTCACTGTCGTTTGAGCCTATTCAATGTCGGATGAGGGTTCGCTTTTATCTGGGATAGTCGGTGGAATGAAAGACTAACTGTATGCCTCTGAGACGCGCTCATGTCTTTGGCGTTTCTGCTGGGACCATATGCTGAGTGTTGAGGAAGGGATGGGATCCCCGACGGTAGACGGACTGCTTCAACTCGATCATTTGAACGCTTCAATATGATGCTCACCTCAAGACTAAGCCTGGGAGACAGGGAGTGTCCTCTCTCCAAGGCATAGTCCTGAGGTAAGCAAACCAGCCCTTCTGGCGGAGCTGGTGATGTAGCTGCGCCAATTCTGTCATCACTCTCATATCGTACCCACCAAGTTCAAGTAGTGCGTCGACTTCGGGAACCCCAGCCCCCTCCCCAGCATTCAGCGTACCGGCCCCAGCAGAAACGCCAAACGGGCTGGTTAGCTTCCCTCATGTCCTTGTGAGGGGGGGGGGGGACATTCACAACAGAGCCGATGGTAGGTGACACTAGGACTAAGCCTAGGCGAGGGAAAAAACGCCGGAGAGAACACAAACACTTATAGCTTACATCCTCCTCCAGAATCCCTTCCCCTGATTGAGGTTTAACCCCAAGCAAAAGCAATTGGCTCACTCACTTGAATGTACCCCCCCCCCTCCCTCACATGACATGAGCGCCGTCAATAACTAAAGCAAGCTAACAAAAAATCCAAGGCCTACCGGAGCATCCCTTATATCAAGTAGACGGGAAGAAGGAAGGAAGAAAGAGAGAAGAAACCGGATCCCCCAAAGGGAAATTTAAAAATGAAGAAAGAGATAACTGAAGGAGGAATGTAAATATTTAAATTATAAAATCAGTAAAAACTCTTGTTATCGAAGCGCCGACCCACCAACTGAGAGCAACAAATGTAGGTTCATCTACTTGGGAAGTTTAAAAAAGAATGGGAGTCATCGTGGTTTTTTTTCGGATGAAAAAGGAAATTTCCCAATTAGGGGTGGAAATTTAAGCTTTCAACCGATGTGAATACGACTGATGAAAGCAAGCTCGTTTCCGGCATAACTCTCACGTACCGTGGCACTGTCAGCGATGGTGAACCCGAATCCTTCCGATCCCTTGATGATTTCAATTTCGTGTAAGTCACGACTTCTGCCACCCGTTTGGTAAACGTTTTCAGTGATTATCTGAACAATTTATGATATGGTAAATAAATTCAAATAGGATGCATGACAAGTGAGACTTACCCTATTCGATGGGTCCAACATAAGTGGATAGCCACGACAGACTTGTATGGCAACCGGGTCGCCAACAGGAATGTTGACAAAAATTCGACAGGCATCCGATTGAGAGGCACCAAGCAACAACTCGCCATTTACTCTCACTAGTACATCACCTGGTTGCAAAACTCCATCTTCAGCTGCCAAACCTCCTGGTAGCACCGATTTCACCTATAACCATCAATAAGTTAGCTGAGATTTACAAGAACTGAATCGTGCCAAAAAAATGTTTAGGAAGAAGCTTCATTTACGTGAATGAAAGACAACCTTTCAAACGGTAATATTCGAAGTTCGTACAGACTTACCTATGTGGTGCGCATAATTTCAGCATCACTTTTTTATTGTTTACTTTTTCTTCTACAGGCAGCTCCGTTCGTTTACTTCCAATTTCAAACAGCGTAGTGCGACATTTGCTCCCCTTTGGAATGCAAGGGGATGTTGTTTGGCCTGAGCACCGGCAGAAAAGAATAAAAACTCTGCGTTAGTCAACCCCTTTTGGGACACGCCACACATTCCATTTCCATTCAGAATGTGGTGGCAATTTGAAGGCGATTTGGTCTACCCAATGAGTAGCGGGGCCTGCAGATGTCCACGTTAGTTTTTTTTATCCCCCGGACAAGTCTGGTACCAATCAAAGGAACAGAAGGCTCGATCAGCCTAGAAAACACACGACCCAGGATTGGATCTGCGGACCGAGCACACAGTAAACAGTTACTTATTTTTTAGCCTGAAATCTATGACTTAGAATCGATCAGCCTAGAAGACACACGACCTGGAAATTGATCTGCGGGCCGCGCACACACAATAAACAGCGCCATTGCCACTACACCACCTACACCTTTAACAACGCTAGGAACTTTAAGCCCATATGTGATACTAATTTCTTCCACTGAAATCTATGAACTATAATTAGGAGTTTATCTGGAAGATTTGAAGTTTCTTAAAACTTTCCCCACCGAATTCGAGTGTCGTGTTCCGAACAAACACTCTTTGAGAGACCTCGTAGAGGAGAATATGAGTCAGAAGAAGCGGGTTGTTAATGGGTTTCTGAACCAATGTCTTCCCAACAGCGCACGAGCTTTTCTTTCTCTGTGTATGAAGGAAAAAGCCCTCAACCACCATTAGATCCTATCCTATTTTTCTGCTTACCGTAGAGAATGCATTACTTGATCACTGTAATCGCAATCAAACTTTTTTGGTTTGGTTACGCAAGGCCAAACTGTTGCTATACCGATGACGGTGCGTGTTTATCCTACTGCTTCCCTAATTACACCCAAGAGGCATTTTACCAGACATACGCATCCACTAACCAAGTAAGCCATGTGAATGGTAATGTAATCGAGTAATTTTGGGTACTTCGACCAATTTAGATCCAAAGTGTCAAAATGGTCTTACCATTACTCTAAAGCTTTGAATATCAATTTTTATCGATTATTCTGGGACCAATACATTGCTACACTGGTGTGCAAAACTTAAAGGCATGCCTCAGGATCAAGTTGGTGTTTGCACACGAACACGAATGTATTGGGGCCAAATGGGGGGCAGTAAATAAGAAAAGAAAAGAATTTGCCCAGAGCTCAGGTTGAAGGCTCGCCCCCTTTTGCTACCATCTGTGCTAAGGCAATGAGAAACTAAGCACGGAGTGGAGAGTATGAGGTGAGAAAGCGCAACAGATGAGAGGGCGCCAGACAACAGCCTGATAAAAGAAAAAACTGCAGCTTACGCAGCTTACTTTGCGAGATCCTAGTGATCTCGTTAAGCGATTTCCGTCCACGGGAATGTCACGTATGTGATTGTTCCCTTGGTGTCTATCCTACAGACAGAAGGGAACCGTTCACACGACTTTTGCCTGGGGTCTGCCTTTAAGGACATACGCAACTTTTCCGTGATGTGTTACTGCCGAGTCAAACAACCCAATGGAACCTAACCGCACACAGAAAGAACCGCGGCGGTACAGTATAGATCGCAAATAAACGAAACCATTGTAGGAGCCATAGAGATGTCATTAGGTTATGTTTCTTCATCCACCTCGTCACTATGTTTCGCACACCAGTGTATTAATGCAGCCCATAAAGGCAAAATTCGGGCTCAGACCCACCTAATAAGCCCTTGGAGTGGTTAGAAGTGCGTGGAACGCAGATGCAGAAGAAGCGCCACGTTCCTGCATCAAAACCCGTCCTGAAGACGCTAGCCGCTAAAGATTTAGGCTCGCGCCACCAGATGAGGCTCGCTCCACCCACCGTTCGATATTTTGTCTGCATCGCAATGGTGATCTGCTATGCTCTCTCTACTCGAAATTGTCTGCCACTCTCCGCGCTCACGTTATCTCTCATCACTCTGCCGATCTTTTGAACCATGGACCCCGCAGCGTAGGGTAGAAAGCTCGTATTTCCTCTGTATAATATCATTTTTTTAACCTTTTTTTTCTCAATGGCGGTCCACCTTCTACTCCTACTTTCACATTTGGGTAGACCACCTCATCAATTCAATCCTGAACTTTACCTTTAGCGATGATCGCTCTATGTGCAGTGCGAATTTGCATACTGCAACGAAGTTCCCTCAACACTTTCGTGTTGGCTCCGTGCAATCTCTGGGGACTGAAACAGAATTGGGGCGCTATCTCACATTATACTGACAAATAAGCCAGTCGCAAATTTCGATGGATGCCTCGGCCCGATATTCTCGTACCGTGATAAAAATAAAAGTGTTTTCATGTTTTCAATCAAGAGCAAGGTAAGAGCAACGTGATGGAAGAAGATTTTTCTGAAAATTGGCATCTGCGGACGCCTCAACCAGTTGTTTCACTTGAGCGTTTTTTAGCAAAATTGTCAATAGGGAAAGAAGCTCAATGGGATTTTTTCTGCATTGCTAGTGGCCATAAATCAGCCAAAAGGCTTTATAGCCCATTAATCTTACGCAATTCCACAGAGTTTTTTTTTGCGGCTTCCTTGGTAATTAATCTGGCTCATTTGCAGTCGCAATTTCTTCCGCCAAAGGAAAACAAGAACTGAAAAGCGTGAGCGGAATGCTGACGGATTTTCAAGCCCAAGTAGGTCTTGTATATGGTGGGTCGGTCGCTAGGCATACTATATGTAATAATTGATCATCGTTGAAAAGGAAAGTAGGGGTGGTTTAAAAAAAACCAAGGCAAACACCCAAAACCCGCAAAGTCTGTCCTTTGTTTTCCTCAGACGACCAACGACAAAGAGAGACATCATTTCAACGAATTTATCCCAATAACCACCAAAAATTATACTGTGATCGGTGATGACATCAATGGTACTACTAGTTCAAGTTTGGGCTTCTTGGAACCTGCTTCATAGTAGCTAGATGACCAGCTGCTGCCAATTTGAAGGCAGCCAAATCAAAACGCCAAAAATTCACTGAAGGGTTCGAACCATGGCCCATATTTAACCAATTATGGCATTCGAGAGTGTTCAGGTGAAAAGGAGCATAGCTCGGTGCTCCATGCAGGGTCAACCGATGCGTTCATACTCCTTCAAAAATTCAAAGACCTTTTTTAGGAGATTCCGATACAATACCCAACCACTATACGTTAAGGAAGTCATCCACGTCATCCACAACTAAGAACAAGATCTCTTAATAATTGCAAATGCCCTCCGCCCCCATCGTTCGACGTGGCCAAATGGATGTTGGCCCAGGTTCCATATAAGTGACTCTGTATCGCCAAATTATCGTTTTCAAAAAGACTGGCGTCCTTTTGAAGACCTTTCTGGCAAGAGCTCCTCAATTATACACATTTCAGCCTCAGAAAAGAGGTATGCTCAAAATTCGTCGTCACCTCCACACTTATTCAGATGCCGCTGGCAACTCCTTTGACACTACTACGCTATTCACGCTTCAACAATGACCGGTGGCATGCAGCAGCCACAACAACAAGCGCTAATCCAAGTTGGACTTGGAGTTGTCCACCTGTGAAATGACAACGCAGAGAAATATGCCTTGGATTAGAGAGAGTGCGACAAGAATCTCGACTGAAACCACGGTATCGTTAGATACGGTACCACATAAGAAGCCCGTCTTTGCATCGGGTTGATGTATTCGGAATGTGGTCGTCGAATCAAAAATTCGAATATTCCCTTTTGTTAACGAGGCTTTCTAAATCGATTGAGATCACCAGCTTATAGCAAACAAGAGTCTAAAGAGCTAGCCGAACGGCATCAAAACCTTTATGAGCAGCTGCACTCTCAATAAAGTGAACTCCGCCTTCGTACTGAACATAAAGTGTTTATGGGCACTACGAAGGGAACGATTGATGTGGTGGCTGGATCATAATTAAATCAATTGCATGGATGGCTTAATTCTAGGAGAGAAACTGTTGATAGAAAATAAAAAGATGATGGAACACACTGAGGGAATGTAAGAACCTTCTCGCGGAAAACGATTGCCTATAGCAAGGAAGTGCGTAATAAATCCATCTGCGTTCTTTGGGAACGGGAACGTTCGAACGTAAACGAGCGGTAGTGTTCATAAAAAATGCGCACCACATACTCTCAAAAATGTAACCAAAATACACACATCATCCTGTAAAAGTGAGCTCTGTCTGCGGTGTGAGAAGAAAAACGAGGAAGAGAAGAATGTTTACCTGTATAAATTCATTTCCTTTGCTGGAGGCGTCATTTCCAATCAACGTAAAACCGAGTCCTTTGGGGCCTTTCACAATCGTTGTCGTCACCATTTCACCTCGAAGTTGTTGAGGGTCACGAGTAAAGAACGGATTGCCGTTGTTTTGTGAAACCTGGGAAATTACTGGTGGTTGCTTCGGTCGTTGGTGATGCGGTGGGGAAGGTTGATGGCCATTGGAAATAATCTGAAATATTAAATTCATCACTCCAAATGAATTCAATCAAACATTGTTTAGCCAATTTGACAAATGTGCTGATCAGCTCCTTTCAAATACTACGGATTCGAAGCAAAAACGAATAGAATGGATCAAGGAGCAGCATTGTGGTATTGACTTCATCTCCATTAAAGCTAAAGGAAGGAAACAGTTGAGGTGGGAACAATTTCCCGTTGACCTTGAAATTTCTGCTGCTATTCAGGGCGCCCGAATGACAGTCATTCACAATTATTACATGACATGTAACTCGAAAGCCAATATCACCCAGACCTGAGGATTGATGAATAAGCCTTTACCATTATAATCTCAAAATGGATAATTTTCAAACGTTTCAGCACATTTTTTAATTCAACATGAACTTTTTTCAATCGATTCAGAACATTTTTTGTTCCAAACTGGACGTTCTTTGATCGATCAAGGACGTTTTTCAAATCAACGCGGACATTTTTCATGCATTTAGGAAACTTTGCAACCCACCGCAAACGTTTTTCATTTAAAACTGAACACACTTCAAAAAGGCAAAAGTCAACTTCATATAAAATGTGTTTAGTAAATTCAGTGATGCGCCAGAATTCTCAAATTTCTGCTCGGCAAAGAGCATGTTGAGCAACACAGACGCTCAGCAGGCGGTGGGCGTAGTCATTCATGAAAGTGTTAGGACGGTTACCGAAAAGGATGCGAGCCACGTTCACCACATGATGGAAAATTTGACAACTGTAGCAGCTGGACAAACTTTTATTAACTGTATGTGTTTGTTTCCTTCCTGTGTTTCAATGTAGAGAAAAATTCATTTGTTTAGCACAAAAATGTGCATTGTGTTGAATGAGAAGGAAATTTTGTTTACTTGAAATAATAGCTTATTCATTGAGAAGAAATCACGAGTGAAATTTCAATTGGTCATGACCTATTTCGGAAGTGTCCAAGTTGATTTGGAAAAATCCCACTTTCTTTCAAAGAACTTGCGCAATCAAATGAGAAATGTTCGGATTGAATTGAAAAGCCTTGATCAATCAGAAAACGCCCACTTTGGTTTGAAAGACGTCTACTTTGAAATGAAAATGTTATGTACACTCAAAATCACAATCAAATGTTCATCACAATTATTTTTGGGCACCATTTTTTTCTCTTAGAACGAAGGTCTTGATTTTTGAACGATTTGTTCAAGTGAGAAGAAAAACAATGCATTAAAACTTGTTCTGGCAAAACAATGACCGCCACTGTAAGTCATAGTAGCTCTGCCACTACAAATCATTCTTGGTTTCCAGGATATTTTATAGCTCTCTTCTATGTACGCACGTAAGAAGACTAATGACCAACACCCAAAGTCAGATCTAGTGTTCTAAGATCCTTAAGTATTTCCTAGTCTCAACTGAAAGTTCATCCTTGTTGAGTGTGTACGGTAACGAAGATTCTAATCTGCACCAACCACCACAATCTCATGGAATGTTCAAGCCTTTATTTCCTTTTTCAACAGGACCACTATGTACATTACGCAAGCTGGTTGACTAAGCCTCTCTAAGGAACTGGGTACATCCATCATTCACTATTTATAACGACTAGACTGCTTTCTGTGTCATAAGAACCACTTTCAATGTACTCTATTGCCTTTTCGTGAACTATACCTCCCTTCCTACGAGTACCTCTACGTGAACGCCCTAGTATAGCCTTTTAGCACCATATCTCAAAATTGCTTCCACACAAGTCTGCGAGTCTGCTATTATTTATCAGTGAAATGTCAGACCTGACCATTCCTGTAACCTACTTACAAAATTGCTGCTACTATTGGAAGGTGCTTATTTCTCTACATGATTTTTATCGTTTGCCCTTTGCTTTTTTGAATTGCCTCAACTCAATCCCACTCCTAACGACACTTACCCCATTCGTCTTGTGATTGGCCGTCGTTGGTAACGCATCGTACCGTGACATTGTAGTTGACGGGCCCGGACGCTCGTATTGCGTCCTTTTATTGATGTGGCTGAAAAAAAAGTCCGAAATCGATTTCCTTGCATATTTGACCTCATCCTGTTGACTCCTGAGAAAAAATGATGACGTGAATATTTCATGAGGATTCACGCCATAACGACGTCTCACGACGGATGAGCCGTTTGATTGAATCGAGGCCGCTCGGTTCCATTGCCACCGCATCACCTTCCACCAATGATCTTTTGTCCATTTTTAGAGAGTACTGGGATTGTAGGGGGAAAACCTCCATTTTAGATGCCCCGACAAAACAAAATGTATAATTGTTCACGGTTAGTAAAAACCCGCGAGTTAATGAAATCTTGTGCGCCATAGCCAGGGACGTTGCAATAGGCTCGCGCTATCTATGGATCCACCCTCAAAACCTTGTAGCCATTCGAAGATATCCGATCAAATTAGGCCTATCTAGAAGGACAAAAACACTAACGTACCATTGGCGGGGACTAGCAATACAATGTATAACTCCAGAAGCATTCAAATTCTTCAACCACTTTTCAATGATGTTGAGAACATGGCGTGTCTCAACTTCCTCGCTATTCCGGCTCATTTGCCCGCCCTTTTATGGCACATTTCCCTTCAGGCAGCATTTTAAAACAGAAACGTCCGCATCAGAGGACCACCCACGTCTTTTGATGGGAAGCACATCAATACTCCGCCCTTCGAAAAGTTGACTTCCAACCTTTAACGAGAATGAAAAAAGGGTGAAACTCAGCTAAGGGGGGGGGGGCCACTCATAATATCTTATCTACATGCCTTATCAAAGTGACTATTTAATCAAAACAGATTTGCGGAAAAGCACTCATATCTTATCGACGTTCAGAGCACAGGTTCTGATGTGCGATTAGATAGGGCTATCTCTCGAACAGTGCGAAAAAACGATCTAGAACCAGGAACTTCCGAGTTCAAACGGGCCGACCAATGCAAATTCGGTATCAATGCAGCGATTGTAGCAATCGCAGGCCACCGCCTCAACGAGAGATGTCCTTATTGGGTTTGATAAGATATGAGTGCCTCTCGTCAACCCTGCTGTGATTAGATACGAGGGCTCTAACGCAATTCGGTTCTGATTAGGTAGTCCTCTGATAAGACATGTAGATAAGATATTATGAGTGCCCCCCCCCTTAGCGGAGTTTCACCTGAAAAAAAGAAAATATTGATTATCTAAACATGCAGAATTAGTTGGCTAAACATGGAGAAATAGTTGGCAAAAGCCTCTAGCCAAAAAAAAAATGCTGCCTCAAAATCTCAGCACTACTCCTCAGAGAAGCTCATATCAGTTTCTGAAAGTCAATATTCGCTTCGAGGAGCCAGAGAAAAGCAAATGTGACGTCGAAATTTCGAAGAAAAACTAACAAATCGAATATTTTGCCTTCCAGCTCGAAAACATAATCTTGTTTAAAATCCAATACATGAAATTCCCCACCATTTTCACCATTTTCGAACAAGAGAACGATTCGAAGAATAAGTAACCATGGAATATGAGCAGTCCTAATGAGCTCATTCAAAGATGTTACAAAGAATTCCGGACGAACACGCAACCACTGGCAACGACTAATTGGCTAAGGGCAAACCAGAAAACCCTTCTGGGTAGACCTCTTTGCACTACAGTCAACTCTACGTATATGAAGACCTGCAGGAGGAGAAGAATCAACGGGCAGGGCGAAATTGTACGAAAGCCTAAATTGCTCTCTGACCTATCATCGTTGTTGTCTTGAGCGCCGGTGTTGGCAGCGTTGAAGTAGATGACGTTTGAGATGAGTTCCGGACCACGTAACGGCGATGACGACGACGGCTGCTCCATTCAGACACCGCTCAGCTCATAGCTCGGCTCGAACTTCGACGTCGGCACAACAAAGTAACGAGATAGTCACGTGCAATAGCTCGGCGCTGGCTTGGCCACACAAAAAGACATCATCAAGTACTGCGTCGGAAGGAGTAGCAGTCAAATATCGGAGTAGTGAGGAACCAATATGTCTGGAAATCCAGTCCTGTTGTGGGATCAATAGAGCAGTGTTCTGATGGGCGTGGTTTCAACAACACAGGGTTCTAGGCGCACTCCTTCGGCAAGGCTTGAGCCTCGGCCCAGCCTCCTCCCGTGACGCGTAACGAGATTTGCGCGCGACCACACCCGCGTCCCTCTGCTCTTACTCACTTGTCTAGGGCATTCAGCCTATTCATTGTCATGGGACCTGCTCGAGGCCAAATTCAAATTGCTGATCGCTCTGAACTCGCCGAACGTCAAATTCTGGAAGGCAGCGTTCAGTTTGGGAAAATATGAATAAGACTCCTTGAAGGCGAATGGGAGTGCTCAGAAGCTTATCTGTGTACTCTGAAGGGTGTAACTAATCACCCACATAGGCGACACTACCATGAACAGTTCAATTACCTATTGATTTAGTATAGACTTAAATGAATCATCAATCTTATCTGAACCCTCACGTGACGAATCGATAACCGCAGACACCTGGAGATTAATTACTCGGTGGTAAAGCCACTGAGTAGCAAAACGTTCGATACTCCTCAACTCACTTGCTGATGGAAACTCATGTCCTTTATAGAACCCCACTGCGCGATTCGAAAACGTTGTCTCCTAACCTAATGACACCACAGCTTTCACATCCTCACATCCTCAATTCGATACTCCAATCTTGATCGCCGCTCCAGGGTCGGTTCCTTACAATGATATCGATGGTCAACCGTTCGTCTGTGTTATTCGACGAGGGAATCGCAATTTTTGGAATTCGAGAGTGGCATTTCGGGGTCTGGGGGTCGTATTTTGGGGTTTAGCAAGGATCTCATAGAAGGAACGGAGGTTGATAGGGGTCGCCGAAGAGGGTTGTGTTTGGATGGGTTTTTGACGAATTTGGTGAAAGATTACGAGGGTAGTGAAAATTAGGAAAAATTGATGGGTTTGCTGATACCTCCCACCTTCATCCCCTCCCCCGCTCGACGGCCGTTTTGAGGGAAAAGTTGGCGGAGTTGAACTGTGTCGACTGCTTCAGAATCAATCTATAAAAGCAGCCATGATGGTGAGGGTAGTGGTCGGAGAAAGGGAGGAGGTTGTATTGGGGGAGCTTCTAAGGCTGAAGGTGATGGTGATGGGTCGTAACGAGACCCCCTTAGCAGGTAGGGGAGGGAATTACGAAAATTCCTTAAAAAGTGCGAACAGTTTGACGGTTGACCCTGGACCCTGTAATCTCTCTGTAATCCTTAAAAAAATTGCCGGAGTGGATGGTCCTGGTAAAAGATTGATGGATTGAGAGCTGGGTGCAGATCAAACTTTCAACAGTACGCCACATACTCGACTTCTAATCAAAGACGGCGGAGCGTTGGATGGCTCATTCGGCTCCTGACGTTTTAACCAATTCTCACAAATGACCAGAATCTACCCAGAGCACGTTGTGGAGTCTCCATGGATTCGTCACAAAGACTGGCCACATATTTACCATGCAGCAAAATAAGAAATTCACTGGTGGAAGGCATGAAAAATGTCGGAATTGCTCTGACAAAACTTTCAAAAAGGAATTTTGCTGATCAAAGCGTCACAGCACTCACCATAAAAGGAATGTTAGCACAGAAACACCGAGCAAGAGGACTATTAAGGGAATCATTGAAGCAGAATCATGGAGATTTTTCGTCAGATGAAACGAGCCAAGCCTTAGGCTATCAGTCATATTGTGTGCGGTGTGGTTTTGACAAATGACCGCCGACAACCAGCCGTTCCCAATTCTCCGTAACCCTCGGTATCTTTCGCTTTGTTGTGCAAAGTTCGCCTCTCAGTCATATGGTTTTCGTCGAACGCCGCCAGCAAGAGAAATGGTCCCGAAACGACTGGAAACCCCATTCAATGATTTATTACCGATCATCATTTTCTTTTTTGCAGATGTTGTTTTCTGCAGCTTAGACGTCGCTCCTTTCAAGTGAATGTTGTTATCAGGGAGATTTGATAACTTCTTAAAACACATCACAAACTATTACCCTTCGAATGGAAAGATAAACAAAACGAATTAAATGAACCAGGAGCACTTACTCGACGAAGAATGTGCCGTACTCGGGATCATCAACCTGTTCCCAACCGGGCGGTAGATCTCGTGGGTCTTCCCATGTGGTGGTGCCAGAGTTGTGACTGAAATTGAGTTGGACTGGATTTGGAGAATGACAAATATCTTCCAGCTTTCGCTTCTATTCATTACTTGTTAAGCAAACACTGATCACTGGTGGGCGAGCGAAGACCGTTTAATACTCACGTGCTGCACACTCTTTTCCTTTTTCTTTCTAGTGTTACTTTAGGTGTTTGCTTTTGATGTTTTTGTTTTTGAGACTTGAGTAAGAGCTCAATTGGGCGTATGAAACCTAGCCGAGCTTATTAAAGAGCTCGTCAAACCAAAAGGCTCCTATGTGAATGGTCGAGTTTTTGTGAATCTGTAGACTGACTAGACCTACTCAAATGGGAGATCTACAAACATTACTCCACACTGCAGCGAATTATCAATCATACCTCGATATGGCGGACCGAGATGGAAAATATCATGATATTAAGGTTGAAAGTGAATCAAGTTGGAATGGTTTTGTGATGTCAAAGGCGGCTTTCACAATGAAAAAGCAGTCCATTGGAAATCAAGTTAGCGATCGCCAGTGATGCACGAAAGAAGAGAAAACCAAGAAATCGGCCTCGAAGCCAAGCAATGAGACTACTTCCTTGCTCGTTGATTTCCCCATTAATGCGACTCTCACCATTGTGCTCTCTTTAACACTAACGCTCTCTCCGCCAAACGGCTAGAGGTTCAGACAAGTAGAATGGGCGTTTCGCGCCAATAGCGTGCCATGCGCAGCGCTTTATCGCGAAACTCTCCTTTGAGGATGGAAGTATAGCATTTTCAACAAATTCCACTACAGTTGCTTTGTCCTGACAGTTCACCTTCATAAGTAGACCACCTATGTATACAACTCAGCTGATACTCAAAGCCGAGGAATTACGAACCAGGATGTGTTGCCTCTCATATGTCGAGAAATCGGCAGGCAAACACGCTTCCGTTTCAGGTGTCGATCGAGAGGTGAAGTGAAGCAGTCAACAGAACAACGAAATAATCAAGGAAGGACTATTTGAAACTCCAGTTCTTCACCTAGTTGTGTCTCCACAGACAGTCACAAAGCCCTAAGCGATCCTCTCTGCAATTTTCTAGAAGGGAAGTGGAATGTGCGAATCGGTTAGCCAGATTTGCTGATTCAATCGCACTGCGAAAAGGTTTTAGTGCACCGCGATAGAGCGTGAGCCTTTTGTTGATGTCACAACTATCGTAACTGATCCGCAGCCATCACAAGTAGAATTTGAGCGCATTGCAGTGAAGAAGCCTGGCTGGCTGCCGATTGCAATCATTAATCCTAAACCTGACGCTAACCCCTACGTGACCGCGCTTAATTCACAGTAGTGTGTCGAAACCAAGTTCACGACGTCCCTAGCTAGTAAGTCTGACAAATCGCTCCCAACTCCTCTCAAGCATCTTGTCTCAAAAGAGGTGCTAAGATCCTATGTCTTGTATGATATTAAATTTGAATTTCGAGATATGTTCGGCTTCACTGATGAAAATCTTTTGGAAATGCGGATCAGAATCTCAGATGAACTTTTTTGACCAGAATTACAGTGACCTCACAGGAATCAAGAATCAAGAACTAGTCGAAACACATTCATGGGTTACCACAAGGTGGCGGGCATTCACATGCAAGTGTACGGGAAGGCGAGAGATAACCTCACACAGCCTTATATGGAGGACTGACTGACTGACATTCATTGCCCAAATACAGATTGAAATGTCTGAAACACAGGGTTCTTTCTTCTGGGAAGCTTTGAAGAAATGTCAGTAAAACTAGGAAAGTGTTGGGCAAATTAAGTACTAGTTCTAAACAGCCACCTATCCATGTACAAACGCAGATTAAAGCGCTCTTTTGTACGAGTTTCAGAGCCTTTTCATCAGGAATTTCATTGTCTTGATATTGTGCAGACGCACCCCCCACCCTTTACCGATGAGAAGAACAGACCAAATTGCATTTGTTTTGGTAAACAATCCGAAAAACTAAGGAAACTATTACTCTTTCAAGCTCGCGGCGTAGAACTGTCACAAATGTTGAGACGGAGGCTTTCATTTATTTCGTGGGGTGCTGTCACCAAAAATATTTTCGGCCTTCTCAAAATAGCAAGTACATTTCGCTTCTCTACTGCATCCTAAGCTACCGCCCCAAAATGTTTTGTTTCCGTTCTGCGATCTCGAAAAGTAGATAGTTCCTTCCTCCCACGCGTCACACAATAAAAACCCGCCCAACTTCGTTCCATGTGCCTTCTTAGCTCTGCCCAGGTGTCTATCGACTAACCACAAAGTGTGGTGCTTTGTTTCTGTTTGAAAACTAAACTTACATGGTGAAGCTTCGTACGCTATGGCTAGTAATCACACATGATGCACTCGAAGGGGCAAGCATGCAATTTTCGTTTCCGTGAACGATTCCTTTGACCTCGCGATTCTTCGAAATTGTCCGCACAGGGTTCATTCTCAATTTACGACTAGGTGAGGATTTTGTTGGTACTGCAGGTGTTCACCATTTTATAAATATTGGATGCTGAATACCATCCAATATTTATAAAATGGTGAAACACTAGAGGCACAAGCTTAAATTTGTTTCAGAGTCAGACTGAACTGCATTGTAAGGGCACTCGCAGAACTTGGTGAGGAGTGGATTTCTAGTGATGAGTGTGAAGGAGTAGTGAGAGTGTAAGTTCGTTACGAAACGAGAAACAAAGAAAAGAGCAGTAGTCGATGTAAGGAGAAGTGCAAAGAAGTAGGAAGTGAGCCATGAGGAGATTACCCCGAAAACACACTAGTCAAAAACAAGTACTTGTCAAGCGGGCACGAGAGGTATTAGAAATGGGTCGGGGATGCGAAGTAAGAAACAAAAATAAAGCAGTCGCACATAGGTTGCGAGTTTCTTCTCCACATCCAGAGATGTGAATGAACATGAAGCCCATCTCAGTATTCTTCACTTATTTGAGTATCCTCGCTCGCCCCTGCGATTTTGAAATATTTAAGTACTGGTTCTTCGAGGTTTCTTTGCATGTTAGCAGGGTGACTAATTTCACGTTTATGGAAAACAAGGAAGAAATGGAGAAAATCGCACCTGGAGCCGTAAAGCTATGATAAAGGATGGATAGGCATGTTTTACTGCATGCGGTCATACTTGGAAGAAGTAAGTAGAGTGAAGTAAATGTCATTTAAGAGGTGAAAATGGACTACTGAGAATCCGTCGCAGCATGAACCTAACCATAATTTGATAGAGCCTGTTCTAGTAGACGAAGCGAAATAATAAAATGTAAATGGCAAGATGTTACCACGAATCAATCAGAACAAAGAAAAAAATTAGCGTAAGAAGGCTAATTTCTGTCTTATAAACACTTATATAGAACCGTGGTAAGAAGCTTGACTAGTTTGTACACTGCTTCCAGATACAGTGCCAAATGTATGCTCCTCAGATGCAGCTTACAGATGTTGCTAATTTACTCGGTTTCGCTGCAAGGTTTTTAAGCTTGGGTAGTAGCTAGAGAGGAATCACTGGAAAGTTTGGGACGACAAGACATAGACGGAAAACATGGTAATAATGATTACGAATTGACAACGAAATGGTAATAAGATAATGCGTTGAGTGGCGAAATACAGAACTAGTTCCGAAGTTCTCAGATCATTTTCAAGCGCATTTAAAGAAAAGTTTGAATGGGGGTGATATTGTCGTAGTGACATGCTTTACCTCGCTCATACTTCGGGATAAAATCACGGCCCAAATCACGCTCCCGGCAACCATTCCCAGCTGGGATCCACTAATTGGTAACAGACGTGTCTGGGAAAAAAAATAAATCACTAATTTGGACCCCGGCTAAGGCCAAAGAATCATTTGGTAATCGAAAGCGCATTAAAGGCTAGTACAACTTAGAATGAAACTAGAATGCGTGGCGTATTCTAAGAAAGGGCTAATAAACGACGGTCGTGGGCTCCGTATTTTCGTGCGTATCCGGTTGATTATGCCTTTTTGTTCTTTGCTTTTGTCCCCTAGATCACGAGTGAAATGCAGTAGTCGGAGGACTCTAGTTAGGGGCGACCACCTTTTTTTTTTTAACCAGACTCAGGCTGAAAAAAAAGATGAAAAAATATTCAAGAAATGGATCAGTAATCAGTGAAATAGTTGGCAGTTCCTTATCCTTTGTGATATTGTTGTGCAGTACAATATGAGTCGTACTAAAGAGCCAATCGAGCTTAATTGATTCAGGATAATCTAAACAAATGCTAAACTCACTCTATAAAGTACTTGTCGCCATTTTCTGCGTAACCAATCTCCCAATTGGGTGGTAATGGTCCTTTATTACTGCAGCTCACCATCGCTGTACCTTCATAACACTCTTCTGGTCGAGGTGTTCCGTAGAGATGTCCTGCAATGAAATCTTTAGGCGCCGGATCACCTTGAGAAAATGATCACTTCAATAGAAGTGACATTACGAAATTCATCACAAAATAAAACTATGTTAATGAAGCGGCTGTTGAAAAACTCTCAACAGATAAGCCATCTCCGTAAATTAGCTAACCCCGCGAAATGATGGTTTCCCAGACAAATACGAATCCAAGAATCCGTGATGGGCGGGCTAAGTGATGGCAAAAAGCTGTATTCCGGGACCTCTTTGTCTGACAGTTAGTAGTTTGGGAAATGGTCTGGGAACAGACATTCTATGCCACGATCTCATTGTTCACAATGAGTCATAGTGTGGACAACGACGAAAGAATATGACGATGGAAAATGAAAAGATGGAGGGATCGCATAAAAATTGAGAAGTGCGGGGTAACCTTTGATAAAATGAAATCATTTGTTTCTTTTTGAAGCATACAGATGTTCAATAAAAAGTCTTGCCCCTTCACATTTAAGCTTAATTATCACGCTTTGGTCCCAAGCCAAATGATTACGACTAAAATTGAGTATGTGTATTCGAATCAATGAACTAACTTTAGGATAGTTTTCAACAACAGACGCAACATCAAAAGAATAGGTCACAGGGAAACAGTGCAGGGTTCAATACAGTCGAGAACCGGTCGAGGAAACATCAACGGCGTGCCGAGGATTTCCGCCGGTGTCGCGCTCTCCCACGCGGATATTCACTCTCCCCACCCGCGAGCTGTCTGCACTCTCCGCGCGTACATTAACTCTCTACACTACTCTCGCACAGCAGAGAGCCATGGTCAAGGAATTCTCGACAGTTATACACCTTGTTTCGAGCTCAACGATGTCCCCGACGGGTCGTGGACCATTACGACGTGGTCCGCAACGCTGGACAAGGGTCTTGCATATTCGGAGCTATTGTCGCTAGGAAATTGTCACCATGGAGTGGATGGAAGAAATTAGGTAGCAGCTTCATACCGGGGTAATAACAGTAGGCTACCTTGAGCTAGACGGCGACGATGGCAGACTTGATGTTCTAAAGACGGTGAGGCAGAACAAGGACCATCTGTTGCCTATTGTGGGCACCTAAAGAATATTTTGCCGTAATACTTCCGTTGACGGAGGTACCTTGGGCGACAAAAAGCTGATGTGTGCCATGGACGAAAAATATTTTTTGCCTCCCCCCCCCTCCTGTACGAAGGCAAAAAGGTAAGAGTTGTATTTGCATAAGTCATTATGACAGTGTAAAACGACATTGCTTCCGAAGATGGTGCATTTATGAGCAGCTCTCGGAAGATTCGTGAAGTAGCAGACCAGCGAGACGACCCCGACCTCTAAGCCTCGAATACGATGCCTTGGTATGGTCAGCAATGAGCTACGCGACTCAATCCTAGCCTGACAGCAAGACAAACACTATGCAACTAGCTCATTGTGCACTAGGAAGATGCTTCGGAATACTAGCCGGCGTAAAAAAAAATGGCAGCAAGTTTTACGAAGCGCAGATCCATTACGTTGAAATGATCCCCTCCAGCACATGGCGCAATCGAAGCATGGTTGGGCTGCTCATCTTTATTTGCCACAGTATTGATAGATGGAGCCTCCGACTTACACGGTGATTGCATGAAATGAAACAGTTCCTTAGGACGATCCCCAACCCTGTGGGCCTCCTCCTCTTTCAGGGGACACCGCCTACACCGGGTCCAAATAGCCGGAAACCAGGCCGTATGTGAGGTATGGGTTGTGATCCCCGTTAAGAGGTTTGCCAGCCGAAAGGCGATCGAGATACCAATAAGTAAAGTAGTATGATACTATCTCCTGATGGTACGGGGAGGGTTAAGGGAACTTTGCGGCTACAAAATATTCAAAACTGCAAAAAAAAAAGGTTTCTGGTAATTTTATACAAAACCTCGGGAGGAAAAGAGGAAGATTTCACTATGCGTGAACGAATTTCACTTTCACCAAAATGCCTCCCCTCGACTTAGTACTAGACGCCCCTCTCCCGCCCCTATCTTGCGATAGTGCCGAATTCCTATGAGGTTACGAGCATTTTTCCTTACATTCAAATATGTTGGTAAGAATAACGAAAATAAGTATGAAAAATATGACGAATATGAATATTTCAATCGACTGTTACTATTCGAGACCATGAAAGAGAACGCTCGCTTTTGAAGCTGCAAAGCTAGAGAATTGCTCAAGGATAAACGTTGTTATAATGGAAAAATGAGGGACATAAACAATGGCTTCCACGATTTTGATTGCGGCTACACCTTACTGCGGCCACGGCTTGAAAAAGTTCAACAGAGCCAAAAAGTTCGACAGAGCCGCTTTTTTCAATTTCAAGAGATTATCTAGCATTCGGTACCCGAAAGTGGAACGCTAGGCTAACCATGGGTTCAGGTTCAGTGTTAACGTGATTTCGCAGTTCAAACCCATGGAAAAGAATTGGAAGGGGTGGATGGGAGCCGTGACCTCAGTGGCGACATCCTCGTTCACAGACTCATGTCCTTTGTTTTATCGAATCCCTTCCAAATCAGGTTGTAGGTACGATTTATAGGCCTCAGAGAGCTCAACAGCCCTAATTTACTCGTGAAATAATGGTCAAATTTGACAATCAGACATTCTACTCGACCTTTCTGTTTCAAAACTAACACACATATATTCAAGTTTCACTGCTTAACCATAATTATTATTATTTTGTTTATAATCATTGTATTATACTATCTCGCTATTATTAGAACTTTCCTTTTCCACCGATTAGCTATTGAAGTGCTATTTATTACTACCTTAACAACCATGCAGCCTTGATCAAGCCCCCGTTAGTTTTGGTAATTAACGCTAAATCTTGAACAATTTTTTCCCTCAAAGTAAACGGAAAACGAAAAGCGGGTTTTCTTCCAATTATTTAATAATAGAAAAACAAGAAAGCTTAGGGTAACAACTTGAAAAGTGATTTTAGCGGGCAATCTCAAGGGAGACTCAGAGAAAAAAGTTTTTTGTGAGTGAAAAGAAGAGCGATATTTATCAAAACAAGCTCGATACGTAGGGGTTGGATACGGTACGGTAAGCGCAAGTGCATCGCACGATTCAAACACCATCCAAGGGCAAAAAGGCGACGGCGGTGAATAACGATGAAGGCAATCCGTGATTCACACGTAACCCAAACATTTCTACAGATGCGGATAAGCGACCAACCAAATAAACGTGTGTACATAAATAGATTTGATGAAATGTCACACCAGTGGCTCAGAGTTTGAAACATTCTATTGTGGAGAGTTTTTGGGTAAGAAAGCCAGAAATAAGAGGTAGAAGTGCTATAGCAGCTGGAAAGGTGACTGAGTAGATGCGGTTGTGATGGAAACGAACTCATGAATTCTTAATACTCAACCCAGAGAGTCACTGGTGAATTACTGAACAATAGAACCAGTTGCTAATGTCAAGAGAATGCAAGACAAAATTTCAAAAAACGGGGAGCAGGGCGAGATGTGACGAAGAGACGGTCGAGGCCTAGTCGTCAGCGATCGCCAAATCAGAGCACATTCGTGATCTTACAAGTGGGGTTTTTCAGGGCAAGCCGCGCTTTTTCAAAACGGTTCTTTGCATATTGTAGGGGCGCATGTGGGGACCACGAAACACTACACTGTTTCGCTTTCACTAAACGGTTTCAGTAGTATCAAAAAAGTTGTAAAAGCTAGTGGTGCAGGTTCGATCCCCCGAGGCGACTAAATTTTGCGTTTGAGTTAGCGCCTATGAGTTGGTGCCAAATCGCGTTAAATGTCAAAATCAGATGTCACATTCATCGCCAGGACCATTTGAAGCCAACAATTAACCGCCAACCTTGATTGCAAAACATAGTCGATCGAACTGTTAAGAGTATGTACGTTCACCACATTTTTGGTATTACTAAAAACGTTCAGCAAAAACGAAACATGTTTTGTGGTACATACAGGGGGGGGGGGACCAAAAAAAGGAGTCACTTTGCCCATGACGCACATCACCAAAGTTTTTGTTGCAAAGACTGCCGCTATAACTCGGAGTCTTGCGTCGATA